>QRFJ01007200.1:0-49658 GCA_006176705.1 Cocos nucifera
TAGCACTTCGGAGGGACTGATTAGGTTGGAGCTCCGTATGGACTCACTATAGAGGCCGAACACATGTGCGGCTGCAGCGCGACATGGAAGCAATTTTTAGTAGATCTATATTACGGTGATCATCTATCCGCACGCAGGTTTATGCTCTGAACATAGATCGATTAGTAAATACGATTTGCTGATCGATTATATTTTATTTTTCTAATTCATATTAACATGTTAAAGATCCTGAGTATGGTTTTATGATTAGATCACACTATTATATATTTCGAAAAAGTTTTAAAAAGCATGCTTAGAATCTTGCTGGCTTTTTCTTTAGAGACGAAGATATGTATTACATAATTAGAGGAGAAAATTGCCCAATTCATGGAGATCGTGTCTCGATGGATGACGCCTTTAACACAAGTATTGGCAAATCTTGTAGCCAAACTATCTCATATGTTTGAAGAGGAGGATCTACCATCTAGCAAAAAAGATCAAGGCCAAAAAATATCTCTGAGCAAAGCTAAATGGTTCAACTGTAAGGCAAGGAAGCAAACATTTTCTTATCTTCAATTTTGATTTAGTAGGAGCTAAATTCTCTAAACAAAAAGTGCTCTGATCCATGTAGATCATCAGACTCGATGTGAACCACTTTGACCATTATAAATATTCAAAAAAATTAATAGACTTGATGTAGATTATTTTAGCTACTATAAGTATCTAAGAGGATCACAAGATTTGATGTGGACCAACTTTACCACTATGAGTATCCAGGAGAATTATCAAACTCAATGTTGATCATTTTGACTACTACAAATATCTAAAAGGATCACAAACTCAATATGGACTACTTTAGCCACTATGAGAAGGCTAGATAGGATCTAAAAACAAGATCTCCATATCAAAGTCAAATCATCAATTTAGGAAGTCATAACTTGGTCATACAATGTCCGATTGAAAAGATTTCATGTTATTAAAATTGGTTATTCTTTGAGATTGACAACTTTGACCAATCCTCTAGAGGGTTGAACTAGATAAAATTCTATCATTTAGGCCTCGAAACAGACTAGCCAAACTGAATCTTTTCTTTTAGAAAAAGATTTTGATTAGATGTTATCTTCCAATCATAAAAAATTAGATAAAATAATAGCAGATAAAGTTGATGTAGAAATTTAGATCTATCATATGTAGATTTTTAATATTTTTTATGATTTTTATGTTAGTCTTTTTTTATTAGAGATCTAGATCTGTTGGAATATAGAAGAGGAGTCTAATCCAAATTATTCAAGTGGAGGACATCTTTTTAAAAACTAGGAAGATGACCTGATCCAAATGTGTAAGGATGGATCTTACTATTATAAAATAGAAGTTATGTTCTCAATTAATGTAGTGCGAGAAGGAATCAAGAAAAGAAAATGAGATTTAAGCCCTACTTTTAAAATTCTGCTCTCTTCTTCTAGTTTTCTTTAGTGAGATTTAAGTTGAGCAGGTTAAGAAAAATCTTTATACTCCCCGATCGAATCAATCAAGGGTATTTGTAACTAGATGGAGGCTTGGGTGAAGAATCTGTAGAATGCTCATGCCATTATTAAATCTTAGGCTTTCAATAAGAGGATTGTGAATAGAGAGCTGAAGAAGAAGATTTTGCAAGATATTGAAATTCTTGATAAGAAAGGGGAGAAAGTAGACCGTTTATTGTTGAATTTTTCACTTGAAGAATTTTGAGAAAATCTTTAAAGGAGTTGTACAGAAAGAAGAAAATATACTAGAAACAATAAGCAAAGTCACTTGGCTCAAGAGAGGGAATAGGAACATAGGCTATGTTAGTGCAGAATCTGGTCGACATCGAATCGAGCTGGAGTCGAAGAAGATGAGATCGTCGTCGATGACTGCAAAATAAAGTTTCATCCGAAGTCGGTGGTGGCGGCTCCGGCAGGACCCTCCGACGATGAAGTCAGCTCTTCTGGCTAAAAGAAATAGAGTGCTCAGAAAAGAGTTCAGCAGAGTTTCGAGAAGAAAAAGAGAGCTTAGAGAAAACGTATCTGGGAGGTCTCTTTTTATAGACGGAGCCTGTAGTAGATTGATAGTGACAGCCATACTGTCCGGTAGGAGGTCGCTCAAGGCCGCATGGGATTTGTTATGAAGAAAGAGGTGCCGTCAGACTGATAATGACAGCCATACCATCTGGTCATGGGCCGCGTGGGGCTTGTTGCAAAGAGAGAGGTGCCGTCAGACTGATAGTGAAAGCTATGCCGTCTGATCATGGGCCACGTGGGATTTATTACGGAGAGAGAAGTGTCACCAGATGATAGTGACAGCCATGCCGTTTGGAGAAAGCAGGCATTCAAAATTTGTCTAAATGAGAAGTTTGGAAGGAGCTCGACTCCTGAGGAGATCCGATTGAAGAAGAAATTCAGAAGGAGTTCGGTTCATGAAGAAATCCGACTGAAATAGAATTTTGGAAGAAGTTCGACTCTTGGAGGAACTTGACTGAAGGAGGAGTTTGGAAAAAGTTTGGCTCCTATAGAAATCCGACTGAAGAAAAAATTTGGAAGAAGTTTGGCTCCTAGAGGAATCCGACTGAAGGAGAAGTTCGGAAGGAGTTCGGTTCCTATAGAAATTTGACTAAAGGAGAGATCGAAAGAAGTTTGGCTCATGTAAAAATTTGACTGAAGAGAAGTCTGAAAGGAGATCGGCTTCTAAAGGAATCCGACTGAAGGAGTTCGAAAGGAGTTCGGCTCCTGGAGGAATCCGACTGAAGAAAAAATCTGAAAGAAGTTCGGCTCTTGGAGGAACTTGACTGAAGGAGGAGTCCGGAAGGAGTTCGACTCTTATAGAAATTCGACTGAAGAAGAAGTCTGGAAGGAGTTCGGCTCCTATAGATATTCGACTAAAGAGATGTCCGAAAGAAGTTTGGCTCATGGAGGAATCCGACTAAAGGAGAAGCTCTTAAGGAGTTTGGCTCCTGAAGAAACTTGACTGAAGGAGTCTGGAAGGAGTTCAGCTCCTGGAGGAATCCGACTAAAGGAGAAGTTCGGAGGAAGTTTGGCTCTTATAGAAATCCGACTGAAAGAGAAGTTCGAAAGTAGTTCGGCTCCTGGGGAAATCTGACTGAAGGAGAAGTCCAGAAAGAGTTTGGCTCCTGAAGAAACTTGACTGAAGGAGGAGTTCAGAAGGAGTTCGACTCCTGGAGGAGTCCGACTGAAGGAGAAATCTAAAAAAAGTTCGACCACTGGAGGGACCGACTGATAAAGAAGTCTGGGAGGAGTTTGGCTGAAGTCCGAAAGAAGTTCGACTGGGGTTCGGCTATTGGAGGAGTTCGGTTGGGCTCGACCGTCGGAGGAGTTCGATTGGGGTTCGGCCGTTGGAGGAGGTCGACTGTAATTCGACCGCTGGAGGAAGAATTTTCGATCGAAGCTCTTTCGTGATTACTTATTGCATTAGGCTAAGCATCAGGCTAGACTTCGGCAGGAGCGGGATTTATCCCCAACATGCTACTTTCACAAATTATTTTTGGTCAAAAAAGGAGGAATCATATAGCTGCTTTGACAGAGGGAGGTATAGAATTCAATAATCAGGGAGAAAATTATAACAAGCTTCAATCTTTCTTCAAGCATCTCTTCAACTAATAATTTGTGCCCAAGATTTCCATCAATTAGAATCTGATTTTGTGAGCCTTCTATCAACTTATCTAATCTCAAGCAAGTTTTCACCTTTGATGAGATTAAGGAGGCAACGTTCTCCTTTGATGGTAGCAAATTAAGCTCCCGGCCTTAATGGATTTACTTTCTCCTTCTTTCAAAAATTATGGAATGTTATTAGGGATGACTTGATGATACTTATTGAAAACTTCTATAAAAACTTCTATAAAGGTGTACATTACTTGGAATAGTTTAATTTCACATATATTTCGCCAATTCCTCACAAGGAGGGTATGCTTTGGACCAAGGATCTTAGGTCTACCAGTTTCTTGAATAGCCTTTAGTAGATTATCACAAAGATTCTTTCTAGAAGGCTTGCCAAATTTCTCCCAATTCTTCTTTAGATTCTTTATTGGCCATTATAAGAGATGAAAGCATCATGGAATGCTTACTTAGTGCCCATGGAATGATGGCTTATTGTAAGAGATCAAGGGAGAAAGGTATCCTTTGTACATTGGACTTTAAAAAAGCTTTTGAGATAGGTTGTGTTGACGCAGAATCTGATCATCGTCGGAATCTGCTGGAGTGGAGGCTGATGAGGTCGCCATCGGGGACCTGCAAAATAAAGTTTCGTCCGAAGTTGGTGGAGGGGGGTGGCTCCGACAGGACCCTCCGACGATCAAGTCAACTCTGGCTAACAGGAATGGAGTGCTCGGGAATGAGTTTCGGAGCTTGGAGAAGAAGAGGAGAGCTTAAAGATAAAAGATTCGAGAGATTAGCATTAGCGTATCTGGAGGGTCCTTTTTATAAGCGAAGCTTGATGGTGATAGCTGTAGCTGTCTGATGGTGGGCCGCTCGAGACTGCACTGGATTTGATGCGGAGAAGATGGTGTTGTCAGGTCGAAAGCGACAGCCATACCGTCCGACAATGGTGGGCTGCTCGAGGTCTGGCGGAGCCACTGTAGCACCGCCTGTGGCAGACTGATGGTGACCGTTCATCCTGCTTTAATAGCCATGGCTCTCAGACATTGATCGATGGACTTCGGCATATATCGATTCCAGGAGAGTTCGCTGAAGGGGAAGCTCGGGAGGAGTTCGGCTCCCGTAGGCATCTAGCTGGAGGTGCGCGATTAAGGCCCGATCGCTGGGGAGTTCGGTAGAAGCTCGATCGGTGAGAAGTCTGGCCGGAGGATGACCGCTGGGAGTCCGAAGGAGCTCGACCGATTGAAGGGATGGCCGCTCGAGGAGTTCGGCCAAGGGACGATCGCTGAGGAGTTCGGCCGCTGGGAGTCCGAAGGAGTTCGACCGACTGAAAGGATGTCTGGGAGGAGTCTGGCTCCTTGGAGTCCAAGGAGCTCGGCCATTGGGGGCCCAAGGAGTTCGACCGTTGGGAGTTCTGGTCGTTGAGCAGTTCGATCGATCCTAAGAGTTCGGCTAAGACCTGTCCGCTGAAGCTCTTCCGTGGCTATTGGTTGCATTTGGCTGAGCATCGAACTAAATTTCGACAGGAGCGAGGTTTATCCCCAATAGTAGCCCCCCCACTCTCGAGTTCGAAACTCGAAGGAAGAGAGTGCAGAAAAGGCGACTACCGAAGTCTTCTTCTGAGCTCCGTGCTGGTTCAGATCGAAGCTCGGGGGAGATCTCATCTCCAGCTAAAGTTGATGTTGAAGTTGAAGCTCGAGGGAGATCCCATCTCCAACCGAGGTTGAGGTAGGCCTCATCTCCTACGATCGAGGTCGGAGGTTGAGCTCATCAGGGGCGGCATTGTCTCCTACAGCCGAGGCTGCTTCGAAGGAGATCTCTCCTGCAGCCGAGGTCAATACGGGCGCTCGAGAGAGATCCAATCTCTGGTCGAGATTGGCTCGATCGATCGGGAGAGATCTTATCTTTGTCTGAGGTTGGCTCGATCTCCTGTGGTCGGGGTCGATGCGGGTGCTCGAGGAAGATCCTATCTCCTGCAGCCGAGCTTTCCTCAGGATAGATCTTATCTCCTACAACCGAGGTTGTCTCGGGGGAGATCTTATCTCCTGCAGTCGAGGTTGTTGGTCGCGTTAGGATGAGGTTCTCCTCTTGTTCCTAATGGGCTGTGGGGGCATGTAAGGGCCGCTCCCCCATCTCATCTTTTGTGAACGAGGCCTTCGCTCGAGAGAGATCTTACCTCTAGCCGAGGTTGACTCGGTCGCTCGGAAGAAATCTTATCTCTAGCCGAGGTTATTGCTCACGTTAGGACGAGGTTCTCCTCCTATTTCTAACGGGCTGTAGGGGCATGTAAGGGCCGTTATCAGGGCCTCTCCCTCCATCTCGTCCTTTGTGAACGAGACCTTCGCTTGAAAGAGATCTTATCTCTAGCCGAAGTTGACTTGGTCGCTCGGGAGAGATCTTATCTCTAGCCGAGGTTGTCCACGGTCGCTCGGAGAGATCTTATCTCTAGCTGAGGTTACCAACGGTCGCTCGAGAGAGATCTTATCTCTAGCCGAGATTGTCCACGATCGCTCGGGAGAGATCTTATCTCTAGCCAAGGTTGTCAATGGTCGCTCAGAAGAGATTTTATCTCTGTTCGAGGTCGCTCGGGAGAGATTTATCTCTAGCCGAGGTTGCCAACAGTTGCTCGGGAGAGATCTTATCTCTAGCTGAGGTTGTCCACGGTCGCTCGGAAGAGATCTTATCTCTGATCGAGGTTGTAACGGTCGCTCGGAAGAGATCTTATCTCTGGCCGAGGTTGCTCGGGAGAGATCTTATCTCTAGTCGAGTTTGCCAACGATCGTCGGGAGAGATCTTATCTCTGGTCGAGGTTGTCCACGGTCGCTCGAAAAGATCTTATCTTTGGCCGAGGTTGCCCACGGTCGCTCAGGAGAGATCTTATCTCTAGCCGAGGTTGTTGCTCGCATTAGGACGAGGTTCTCCTCCTGTTCCTGATGGGCTGTGGGGGCACGTAATGGCCGTTGTCAGGGCCTCTCCCCCCATCTCGTCCTTTATGAACAAGGCCTTCGCTCGAGAGAGATCTTATCTCTAGCCGAGGTTGTCAATGGTCGATCGGGAGAGATATTATCTCTGGTCGAGATTGTCCACGGTCGCTCGGGAGAGATCTTATCTCTAGCCGAGGTTGTCCACAGTCGCTCGGGAGAGATCTTATCTTTAGTCGAGGTTGTTGCTCACGTTAGGACGAGGTTCTCCTCCTATTTCTGATGGGCTGTGAGGGCACGTAAGGGTCGTTGTCAGGGCCTCTCCCCCCATCTCGTCCTTTATGAATGAGGCCTTCGCTCGGGAGAGATCTTATCTCTAGCCGAGGTTGTTGCTTGCGTTAGGACGAGGTTCTCCTTCTGTTCCTAACGGACTATGGGGGCACATAAGGGCCGCTGTCAGGGCCTCTCCCCCCATCTCATCCTTTGTGAATGAGGCCATCGCTCGGGGGAGATCTTATCTCTAGTCGAGGTTGTTGCTCACGTTAGGATGAGGTTCTCCTCCTATTCCTAACGCGGTAGTTATTGGCTACTTCTTTCCTATCATCGCATAGTTTTCACATCCAGAAATAATATTATTGAAAGGAAAAAATTTTATTGAAAGAAAGTCACCGGCAGCGCATCCCTAAATTCTGTGTTTTAGGATCGTGGTAGCGTTGTTCCTCCGCATTTCTTTAGGCGATAAGTTTCGGACCGGATGACCTCCTCCATTTCATGCTGGCCTCCATAATTTGGAGCATTCTTCTCTTGGTTTTGACACCGGAAGACGACGAATCGCCAATGTACCAAGCTCCTCCTAGGGATAATGTGGATGATGTCGTGAGGTGGTCGACCTTCTTACCATCTCTAGCTATAGCAGCGCCGAGCTCCTTGTCGTCTCTAGCTATGGCAGCGCCGAACTCCTTGCCGTCTCTGGCTATGGCAGTGCCCTTGGCCGATCTTTTTCTGCTTCAGGCTGGTGCCGAAGGAATTTATCCAGCCGCTCCTTTCTGACGAGCTCCTCAATTTCGTCTTGGAGTTGGATACATTCCTCGGTGTCGTGGCCGTGGTCGCGATGGTAGAGGTAGTACTTGCTTCGATCGTGCTTGTTTGGGGGAGACCGTAACCCTTCTGGTCTTGGCAGCTAGTTCTTAACTTCGGTGAGAATCTGAGTTCGAGGAGCATTGAGGGGGGCGCAGTCGTGGAACCTTTCGGGAGGAGGACTTCTTCATGCCCTTCTGTCGGAAATTTTTTGGTGGTGAGCTCGAAAAGTTCGGGCCTTGCTGGCGCTGTGGAGGTCGTAAGCTCGGTCGAACTTCATTCCGTCCCTTTGTGAAATCCGTGGGAGAACTTCATGCTCCTTTGTCGGGGCTTCCTTGATGGCGAGCTCAAGGTTCGGCCTCATTTGCGCTGGGAGGTCGTGGACACGGA
The DNA here is from genome assembly GCA_006176705.1 of Cocos nucifera. Lineage (NCBI taxonomy): Eukaryota > Viridiplantae > Streptophyta > Magnoliopsida > Arecales > Arecaceae > Cocos > Cocos nucifera. The sequence goes on from QRFJ01007200.1 coordinate 7,994, forward strand.
AAGACTTCATTCCACCTCCTTATGAAATCTTCTACGTGAGAAGTTCATACCCCTTTATCGGGGCTTCCTTGACGATGAGCTCGAGGGGGAGCTCGGCTTCGCTTGCACCGAACTTCATTCCGATGATGAGCTTTGAGGGGGAGTTCGATCTTGCTGCCGCCGAACTTCGTTCCACCTTCTTACGAAACCTTCTACGGGAGAACTCCTGCTCTCCGTTTCTCCTTTCTTAGGGCGATTGGTATGCCCGAATGCTCTTCCTTAAGGTCGGTTCCTCGCATCCTCATGGCGGTTTTGTTGGTAAAGTCTCTGTCGAAGGTTGTCGCACGGCCTGTATCATCTCGACGGGGCCACGAACCTGGTCAGTAGGTTGAACTGCTCCACATCTGCGGTGGCTTCGGGTGGAACCTGGGCCGCCAGGGCTGAAATGGGAGCAGATGGACCTGACATGTAGACCGTCGATCGCCGAGTCGAAGCTCTCTTGGAAGGTATTTTCTCTTCGAAAAAGAACTCTAGTGAGGAAGAACAGAGACTCCGAAGAGGAAAGAGAGAAATCGTCGTCGAGCACTCCTTTAAGAATAAGGGAACCTCGAAGATTCGAGCCCTTCCTCTAGCGCCAATCTGTTGACGCAGAATCTGGTCATCGTCGGAATCCGCTGGAGTGGAGGCCGATGAGGTCGCCATCGGAGACCTGCAAAATAAAGTTCCGTCCGAAGCCGGTGGGGGGGTGGCTCCGACAGAATCCTCCGACGATCAAGTCAGCTCTGGCCAATAGGAATGGAGTGCTCAGGAATGAGTTTCGGAGCTTGGAGAAGAAGAGGAGAGCTTAGAGATCAGAGATTCGAGAGATTAGCATTAGCATATCTGGAGGGTCTTTTTTATAAGCGGAGCTTGATAGTGATAGCTGCAGCTATCTGATGGCGGGCCGCTCGAGGCTGCACCGGATTTGATGTGGAGAGGATGGTATTGTCAGGTCGAAAGCGATAGCCATACCGTCCGATAGTGGTGGGCTGCTCGAGGTCTGGTGGAGCTGCTGTAGCGTCGCCTATGGCAGACTGATGGTGATCGTTCGTCCTGCTTTAATAGCCATGGCTCTCCGGCATTGATCGATGGACTTCGGCATATATCGATTCCAGGGGAGTTCGGCCGAAGGAGAAGCTCGGGAGGAGTTTGGCTTCCGTAGGCATCTGGCTAGAGGTGCACGGTTAAGACCCGGTCGCTGGAGAGTTCGGTAGGAGCTCGATCGGTGAGAAGTCCGATCGGAGAACGACTACTGAGGAGCTCGACCGTTGAAAGTCCGAAGGAGCTCGACCGGCTGAAGGGACGGCCGCTCGAGGAGTTCAGCCGAGGGACGACTGCTGAGGAGTTCAGCCGCTGGGAGTCCGAAGGAGTTCGACCGGCTGAAAGGGATGTCTGGGAGGAGTCCGGCTCCTGGGAGTCCAAGGAGCTCGGCCGTTGGGGGACAAAGAATTCGGCCGCTGGGAGTTTCGGCCGTTGAGCAGTTCGACCGGCCCTAAGAGTTTGGCTAAGACCCGTCCGCTGAAGCTCTTTCGCGGCTACTGGTTGCATTAGGCTGAGCATCGAACTAGACTTCGGCAGGAGTGGGGTTTATCCCCAATAGGTTGAATTGGGATTTCTTAGTTGAGGTTCTTAGAGCAAGGAGCTTTCTAAGTAGATGGATTCGATGGTTCCGTAGTTTATTGTCTTTGGCTTCTATTATTCTTCTTTTGAATGGCGCATCTAGAAGATGGATGAAATGTAAGCAAGTTTTAAGATTGGGCAACCCCCTATCTCCATCGCTTTTCATCTTAGTGGCAATGTCCTCTCTTAACTACTCAAGCGAGCTTGTGCTCTTGGTTTTATTTAGGGTATTGAGCATCAGAAGGAATTAGGTGGCATCTTAAACTTGTAGTTTGCATTTGATACTCTTTTATTTTGTGTAGATTAAAAAGATAATATGTTGGTGGCCAGGATAATTCTATAAGCTTTTAAAGGTGCATTAGGTTTGAAAATCAATTTTTACAAAAGCTCTATCTTCATGTAAATATGGATGAGGACTCATCTCCATTTGCATCTTGGATGATTGTAAGTAAGGTGCTTACATTTTTTGTACTTGGGCCAACCACTACATCATAAGAAACTAGCTAAGCAATGCTACCTAGCTTTAATTGAAAAGATGAACTCGAGGCTAGCATCTTGAAAAGGAAAGTTTCTTTTATAGGGAGGGAGATTAATGCTGATCAACTTTATGCTGACAATGCTTCTGTCTTGCTACATGTCTATTTACAAATTGCAGAAATAGATCAGTAGTAGAATTGATAAAACAAGAAGAGCATTTTTATTGAAGAGTACTGATTTGGTTAGTGGATTTTATTTCCTTGTAAACTAGGATATTGTTTGCAAGACAAAGGAGCAAAGTGGCTTGGGTTTAAATAATTTATTTCAAATGAGCAATCACTTCTAGCTAAATGGGCCTAAAATTTCTTCATGCATGGGTCACCCAATCCTTGGTGGCATCAGATTATATGAGCCTATTACTTAGGAGGAAGTTGGACATGAGAATAAGGAAAAGTACTTCTGGTTTATCTCCTATTTGGAAAGATGTTTGCTCAAAAAATTCTGCATTTTGGAATTGGGTGGCAAGATTGGAACTGTTATAGGATGATGTTTGGATTGATGCGATTTCTCTTTGCTCTTGTTTTGAGGAGCTCTATGCTCGAGCCTTGAAACCAAATCTGGCCATCGATCTATTCTCATTGGTGTTAATGGAGGAATTTGAATTGGTGTGTTAAAGTGCGAGGGCATTTGACTAGACTTGGGATGAGTCAGTTGGATTTATTGCTTGGCCTTCTTGCTCTAGTTAGACCATCTCGTATCATGAACTTACTGGTTTGGAAGCTTGCTCAAATAGTTTGTTCACTATAAACTCTTATTACAAGTTTCTTAATTTAAGTAGTCTAAGATGTCCGTAATCAAAAATCCTATGGAAGGCACCAACCCTGGAAAAGATGAATATTCCAGACTTAAAAAAATCCTTTGGAAGGCACCAACCTCAGAAAAAATGGAAGTTTTATTGCGGTTAGCAAAAAGGAATAAGTTGAACATGGGAAAATTCTCATGGAGAAGGGATGGTGCGTAAGGGCTGGCTTTGTATTGTGCGGCTCGAATTTGGAGTCGGTCAACTATTTATTCTTTAGATGTCCCTTTGCTAGAGCCACCATCAAATTGTAATTGCATTTAAGAGGGAGACCATCAACATTCCATGACCTTTCTATGGACCACCATCTAGTTGCAATTGCATTTAAGGACTCATTTGGTTCATATGAAGTAGAGGAGAAAGTTTTAAGAGGAAAGAGAATGAAAAAAGCTCTTTTTCATCGGAAGTTACTTTTCATATTTTATGAAAAATAAAAATTCATAGAGGAGATGGGTTTTGGCATTTTCCATGACATGAAAAGTAGTGATGTTTTTTTTTCTAAAATATTCTTTTAAGATCTATGACTAAGATTTTATAAAATATCATAGATGGATAGGATAAAAATAATATTTATATAAAAATAATATTAATATTAATATTATAATATTTATTATATTTTAATATTTATACTAATATAATATTTTTATTAATATTAATATAGTATTTATATTAATATATCAATATTTATATTAATATAATATTATATTTTTAAGATATTAATAAATTTATAATATTAAAATATTAATATTATATTAATATAATATAATATATATTATATTATATTTATATAATAAATTATTATGATCTAATATTATGTTATAATATATTAATATTATTTTTATATTAATATAAATATAATATTATTATTTATATAAAGTTTAGGAGCAAAAATATATAGTCTTATATCTATTAAGAGTATAATGGATATTCTACATAATTTTCCTAGAAAAATAGGTGCTCAATCAAATATAAGCCATCCTTCAATAGATTACTTTTTCATGATCAACTAAAATTCTATTATAAGAAAATAATTTTTCAGGAAGTTACTTTCTGGGAAGTTAGTTTCTGAAAAAAAAAGTTCTTCCCATGAACTAAAGGAGTTCTAAGAGGGAGACCATCGGCATTCCATGAGGGAGACCATCAGCATTCCATGACCTTTCCGTGGACCACCATCAAGTTGCAATTGCATTTAAGGGGGAGACCATCAGCATTCCATGATATTTGGACAGTATGGAGAAGGAAGAACGAAAACATGATGGCCAAGAAGGCTGGGGACCAGTTGATTGCAACGGTGTATTGGGAGACCTGGAGGGAGAGAAATCTCTATCTATTTCTGAATAAGAAAAGATCCGTTTACTCGAGCATGCAGAAAATTCTTCAACCACTCCAGAGTTGGGGCCACATTTGTTCTTTGAAGAATGAAGCTGAGCATTAGAACCTCGTTTGCCTTTTTTTTGTTTTTTCTGGTAGAAAACCCTTGTTTGTTTTTTATGGGAAAGAAACCATTGTTTGTTCAATCACAACCATCAACGCGTGTCACAGAAAAACTTGCAAGATTCTAGATAAAGGTCAAATTTACAATGGGGTTCGGTCACAGATGAATGATTATAGCGTGGCCTTCCAAACACTCTCATGATAACATTTTCTAAGTGGTCTTTTGAAGAGTTTAAAAGAGATTTCTGACCCAACATAGTATTTTTTTTTTTTAAAAAAAACAAAGAGCAGGTATCCTTTCCACTAACCTGGGGCCTTTGCAGGTTGTCTCAGAGCCATTAATCATAATTAGGTATTCCTTCTTAGAAGTCAATTTGGGTCACTTAATTTTTTTTCTCTACCTATGGATATAAAAGAAGAACATAATTAATAAATAGAATTTGTTTAACTCCTCTATCATGGTTGGCTAATGTGACTATTTACTTTACGGTCAGTATGGAAGGCTAGTAATTAGATAGCTTTTTTGGCTTAAGATCTAGAGATACTATCTTGAGTCGGTCTTCAATGCAGCATGAGTAATATTTCAAAAAACAGAGACGGTTGTTACTTGTATGGTATAACGAACCCTTATAATACTAAATATCATGTTGTAATGATTATTTTCTCTATTATTATTATTATTATTATTATATATAACAAAACCGTGGGGGTGGGGCTCATTAAAAGAATTGTTAGAATGACTATTTAATAGTTATAGCACCGTAATTTTTAACCTTGGTTGTTATCTCTCATATGGACCGTAAATTGCCATGTCAATACTTCACCCAACTACTTTACGTAGTCCTACTAGAATACAACTAACGGGACCCATATCTTCTCCTAAATACCTGTCGAGCTGACCGTCTATTGCATTGACCGATCTCATTGATTCAAGATAAACAGTCTTATTGGAACCGGTCAATAACGATTTCGATGTAGATCCATTATGATGCTACGAAGGCCATCCATGGAGGATCATCCTATAAGAGAGTACTTTGTTAGGTGCAAATATAGAAATTAAAAAAAAATTAATTTATTTAAGAAATGGAGAATTTTATTTTTATTTAGACTACAGGAATAGAATTTCATGAGGATTTAAGTTTATATATATATATATATATATATATATATATATATATATATATATATATATATATCCACTACTATGTAATGGAGAATACAATTTCGTATTATTGAGATTCGAGAATATTGAATTGCCTCTTCTTTCGATTCTTCGCTTTCTTCCTCTCTTTTTTCTTCCCCTTTTTCTTTTTTCTTCTTTCTCCCCTTTCTTCTTTCATCAATGTCTGTTTGGTTTTAAATTATTCTAGCTCTTCTTTTCTCCCGAGTTGCCATTCTCATTGCTTGCTAGATTTTTTTTTGTTTCTCTTTTATTTTAAGATCGAGAAGAGTCTTATTATAAGAAAAGACAAGGTACCTAAAAATCTAGATTTTTTTTTTTACTTAAAAAATTCTAAGAAAGGTTAAATATCTTAAAAAATAACACTACTCAAGACCGAGTCTTTTAACCCCTCATTTCCACACAAGAGGGTGCAAGCAGGGAAGTCAAGCTTAGTTTGTAAATGGATTCCACTCATCAGAATATGGGTTCAAATCTATTCAAATCTAATTACAAGTATTACAAATTGAATTACAAGTACCATGATTAGTACTTGGTCAGCCCAAATGTACCGGTACCATAATGCCCCCTAATTTTGTTTTAATTAGATTATTTTCCATTTATGACTTGGTCAGCCCAAATGTACCCGTACCAAGGGATAGATTCTACTCTAATATCAAATGAAATATTAGATTCAAATGGCCATTGCTTTCAGCTAACCTAGAGCCTTTAGAGTCTATCTCAGAGCCATAAATCATGATTAGGTATTCCTTCTTAGAATCCAATTTTGGTCACCTAAGTTTTTCTCTACCTATGAATATAAAAGAAGAAGATAATTAATAAATAAAATATGTCTACACTATTATAGTTCGGTAATGTGATAATTTATCTTCCATAACTTAGCATAGAAGGCTAGTAATTAGATAGCATTTTCGGTTTAAGGTCTAGAGGTACTATCTTTAGTTGGTTTTTAATATGCAGCATGAGAAATATTTTTAAAAATAGGGATGGCTGTTATCTTCGTGGTATAATGAACCCTCATAATACTAAAAGGTATTGTTTTTTGTGTTAATACTGGCCATGCATCATTGCTTGCTAGATTTTTTTTTTTTTTCTTTTGTCCATTTTTGAGATAGGGGAGAGAAGTCTCACTATAGGAGAAGAGAAGGTACCTAGAAATCTAGAAGCAACAATGTTGATTTGCAGCTGTCACAACATATAATCCATTGTCATTTGGCTTCATGCTCCGTAGTTTACTTCTCATGTTTATTTTGCCAACATTCTTATCTATAATTCTCATGTGCGTTATATGGAGATCTTTAATCTACTTCCAGAATTCTTAGTGACCATCCATCCACGAGCCTTGTCTAAATTTGTGTGTTATATATTTAGATGAGAAAGCTGTGAATCAGCTAAGACTCAAATAAACCTTATTCCAAGGCTTGTTATGGACCAAGTATTGTTGCTTCTCCAATTAACAACAAATATATGTTTCACCGGCACATTCGAGATTTATTCATGGAAGCAACAAACATGTTAGTTACATGCAACATAGAGTTTGAAAGACGAAGATTTATCAAAGGACCACGCCCATCTTATGTTTTGGCTAGACACTTGATTAAAAAAAAAAAAAAAAATTGAAGAGGTCATCGGGTTACCCTGGCTGAAAATGGAAGAGGCAATGCCTTTGCCTTTGGAACAGGGTTCGAAACTTGGAGCAAAGGAAGCGTTCGGAATAGGAAAAATGAAATCCAGTGAATTCTCGAGGAATTTTAGGCTAGTACATGGCAGCGGCCTTGTGTGAGAACAGTAGGGAGAGGAAGAATTGGCTCGTCCTCTCGAGGGGTCATGGAAACCTTAAACAGCTAGGAGGCTGGCATTCCTAGCATCCATTGGTTCATTTTGGGCTAGGCATTATGTACAACCTATCCTAAAGCAGAGCACCTCAATGAAGCTTTCCTTGATTTCTAGATCCACTAGGAGGTTGGCAAAGGGGAGAGGTAGTCCTCCTCGGACCTTTTAAAAGAGTTCACGTCAATTAAAAAGGTATTGAAGTAATGAAGGCATACAATGCCTAATTAACATTCATGAAATTAAGTGCAATAAAGAATGGATTTACCAACATATTTCTATCTCTTCTTTGATCTTCACATGGTACATTCAAATATTACTCCTCTTGCATAGTAGTTAAATTATTTCATCTATTGATATCTAGAGTCCATGGTCATGAAGCCCTTGTTGTTCGAGAGTCAATTCCTCTTTGGAAAAACTTTGGTCAAGAGTAGAAAAGCTCCCGATAGCTTTTCTCTGGAAAAGAAGTCCTACATGGATCATGATCAGTATTTTTCTTCCATGTAGACTTGGACTTGCTAGTTTGTGCATTTTGTCAGTGCATATGGAAAGATTGAAGATTCTATTTAGAAGTTCAAGTTTGTAAATAAAGTTTCTACCATAAACTCTATTTAAGTTCTTAATAAGTGGATTCTAAATCTTACAAGAAATTGTTACCCTAATATTTTCCTACTACTCTCTTTTACCTTCCGCGAGTTACTTGCTTGTCTTTGATTTTTTTTTATTTTTTCACTAGTTCTCCCATTCGGTGCATTACACTTCACTCGCTTTCAATTTGAACAATTATTCTCAGCCTGGGGTCCACTCCCAATCTCCTTTCACATAAAGAATCTTGGCATTGAGGGATTGAACATGACGTTTACAATCAACCTAGCAATATGTTGACTTGGCCGTAGACTCAAATTTCCAAGCCATGCTTTTATATGGCTTGTGCAAGGATGAGATGAGAAGCAAATACGCATCAAATAATTACCATATCAACATTCACTCCATTATGAGGAATTGCTACCACTTTGTCATCCTACTCAAGGCTAGGAATTTTGTTATGGACTTCATTGATTGTAGTCCTATGCAATTGCAGCTTTACCTTCGAGTGTCCATCGGAGGAGTATGAAGCTCTGTTAGAGCTTAGATCTTCTCTCCTTCACAACAACTATACTTCACCACCCACATGGGGAAGAGGAAGAGACTGCTGCCTCTGGAAGAGAGTGATCTGCAACAACAGTACAAAACAAGTGTCGAAGCTCATGCTTTCGAGCATTGTAGAATTTGATCAACTTAAGCAATGGCGATTGAATTTCAGCATTTTTTCTTCCTTTCATGAGCTCCGACAACTCAACTTATCCTACAATCAAATTGTAGGATCTTTATCACAGATGGGTTAGCTAGCCTTTCTCTCATCCAACTTATTTCTCGAATTTCATTCTATTCATATTGTTCGTCCTTTTATTGTAAACAGTACTTTTGATTTAGATTCTCTTTCTTTGGAAACTTTTATTTGAAGATAAATTGGGATTGAAAAAGTTGAAAATTCTTGATCTCAGTGATAACATACTCATTGGAACTATTCCATTATCTCTCAAAAATTTATCTTCACTCAATGTCCTAATTAATCTAAGATTCAACATGCTGGATGGCACACTTAATGGGGAAGATAAAATAAGTTACAAAGTCATCTGTAGCTATTTTCCTAGCATGAGACTATTAACATATTTGAGTATAATGGTTTATATTGTCTTGTCGCTTTATGTTGGCCTCTACCTCATCCAACTTGTTTCTGCAATTTCATTCTATTTATATTTTCTAGCCTCTTGTCATAACTATTTTTGGTTTTAATTCTCTTCCTTTGGAAACTTTGTATTTGACAGATATATTAGGATTGAGAAAATTGGAAATCCTTGATCTCAACTATAATTGGCTCACTGGAACTATTCCATTGTCTCTCAAAAATCTATCTTCACTCAATGTCCTCAATCTACGATCCAACAAGCTGAACGGCACACTTAATTGGGAAGGTAATAACTTATAGATTCATCTATAACTATATTTATAAGGCAACCATCTATAAGGCAACTATCTAAATGGCACACTTGATGTGCAAGGTAATAATTTAAAGGCTCCTAAGCAATTATTTCTTTGTTACGAGACCATTAATATATTGAGTATAATGGGATATACGTATATCATTGGTTTATGTCAACCACTCTCTCATCCAATTTGTTTTTCCAATGTTGTCAATCTATGCATATTTTCCATCCTCTTATTGTAAATATTTTTTATTTAGGCTCATTTTCTTTGGAAACTTTGTATTTGAAAGATATATCAAGATTTAGAAAGTTGAAAATCTTGATCCTAGCTAGAACAACCTCACTGAAACTATTTCATTGTTTGTCAAAAATCTATCTTCACTCAGAGTCCTGAATCTAAGACAAAACTTGCTAAACGACACATTAATATGGAAGGTAATTACTTACAAAGTCATTTGCAATTATTTATCTATCATGTGACCATTAACACATTAAGTGTAATGTTCTTTGTTTGCATCTATGTCTCTATTTTTCAAGCCTTCTAGGAATGCAAAAGCTTAGAGTGCTTGATCTTGGACAAAATTATCAGCTCATAGGAGGGATACCCATAGCTTTGGAAAATTTATCTTCCCTTAATTCCTTATATTTGGATCAAAATAATCTAACAGGTTCAATTCCTTTACAAGGTATAATGTTTATTCCTTTAACTGAGAATTTAACATATTTCTTTTTTTTCTGAGCTCGCAAATCTCTCCATATTCAGAGATAAAAAACCTACACATGTTGATATATAGATGGCTTGGGCAAGCTGAATCACTTTTTTAGTCTAGCGAGTCAAAATTCATATAAGTTAAAAAGCTTTAGAGCTGAATTATGACCAAGCCAAGTTTGATCAGTGTCTATCCCTGAGCTAGTTAACTCGACTAAATTAGAAAACTCACCAAACTTGGGTTCCCCAATTTTAATAAAAGGACATTTATAAGTTGGTTTGATCCTATCAAGCATTTAAGCTTTTTGGTTGTTTCATTTTCTTATAATTTTAAACATTAATTCTATCAAATACTTTAGTAAGTTCACATCATGTGCAGCCATATTTAGTCAGTTATCTAGAATTAGAGAATAATGAAGCATATAAAATTTAAATGGATATTGTTTCATCATAATTTTTAAATATTACTTCCCTTGAATACTGGGCAGCTTTAATCTTTTATTCTATTTTTGTATTTCATTTATGGTATTTATCTAGCATCCATGATTGACCTTAGTTACCAAGTTGACTCACCAAAGTCAAAAAAAATTAGGAGTAGACATGTACTAGGGTCGCAAGTTTTCTTTATTATGAGATCCCAATAACACATTGAGATCCCAATAACTTAAAGGCTCCTGTACAATTACTTCTTTATTATGAGATCCCAATAACACATTGAGTATGATGAGTTATATATTGTCTTCTTAGTTTATGATAGCATCTTCCTCATCCAACTTGTTTCTCCAATTTTTTAAATGTATGCATATTTTCTATCATCTTGTTTTAAATATTTTTCATTTGGATTTATTTTCTTTGGAAAGTTTATGTTTGACATATATATCAAGATTCAAAAAGTTGGAAATTCTTGATCTCAATGATAACTGGCTCACTAGAACTATTTCATTATCTTTTATAAATCTATCTTCACTCAATCTCCTTAATTTGGGAGGCAACATGCTGAATGGCACGTTTGATGTGCAAAGTAATAACTTAAAGACTCCTATGCAATTATTTTTTTGTTACGAGACCATTAACTCATTGAGTATAATGGCTTATATTGTCTTATTAGGTTTATGTCAGCCTCTCTTTCATCCAACTTGTTTCTCTAATTTTTTAAGTCTATTCATATTTTTCATCCTCCTATCGAAAATATTTTTGATTTGAATTCACTTTCTTTGGGAACTTTGTATTTGTCAGATATATCAGAATTCAAAAAGTTGGAGATCCTTGATCTTAGTTATAACAGGCTCACTGGAACTATTCCATTATCTTTTAGAAATCTATCTTCACTCAGAGCACTGTATCTCGGGGGCAACATGCTAAATGGCACACTTCATATGCAAGGTAATAAGACTCTTGTGCAATTATTACTCTATTATAAGATCATTAACATATTGAGTATAATAGGTCATATATTGTCTTCTTGGTTTATATTAGCCACTCCCTCATCTAACTTGTTTCTTCAATTTTTTTAGTCTATTCATATTTTCCATCCTCTTGTTGTAAATACCTTTTATTTAGATTCATTTTCTTTGGAACCTTGTGTTTGGCAGGTAAATCAGGATTCAGAAAATTGGAAATCCTTGATCTTAGTTATAACCGCCTCACTGGAACTATTCCATTATATCTCAAAAATCTATCTTCGCTCAGTACCCTAGATCTACGGGGAAACATGCTAAATGGCACACTTCATATGCAAGGTAATAACATAAAGGCTCTTGTGCAATTATTTCTCTATTGTGAGACCATTAACATATTGAGTCTAATACGTTATATATTATTTTCTTGGTTTACATCAACCTCTCCCTCATCTAACTTGTTTCTCTAATTTTTTCAATCTATTCGTATGTTCCATTCTCTTTTTGTAAATACTTTTTACTTAGATTCATTTCTTTGGAAACTTTGTATTTGATAGATAAATCAGCATTCAAAAAATTGAAAATCCTTGATCTCAGCTATAACAGTCTCACTGGAACTATTTCTTTATTTTTCAAAAATCTGTCTTCACTCAACACCCTTTATCTAAGGGGTAACATGCTAAATGGCACACTTCATATGCAAGGTAATGACATAAAGGCTCGTATGCAATAATTTCTCTATTGTGAGATCATTAACATATGAGTATAATAGGTTATATATTGTCGACTTGGTTTATGTCAACCTCTCGCTCATCTAATTGGTTTCTCCAATTTTTTTTATCTATTTATATTTTTCATCCTCTTATTGTAAATACTTTGTATTTAGATTCATTTCTTTGGAAAATTTGTATTTGACAGATAAATCAGGATTCAAAAAGTTGGAAATCCTTGATCTCAGTGATAATAGCTTCACTGGAACTATTCCATTATTTTTCAAAAATCTATCTTCACTCGGTGCCCTATATCTAAAGGGCAACATGCTAAATGGCATACTTTATATGCAAGATAATAACATAAAGGCTCCTATGCGATAATTTATCTATTGCGAGATCATTAACATATTGAGTATAATAGGTTGTATATCATCTTCTTGGTTTGTGTCAGCATCTCCATCATTCAACTTATTTCTCCAATTTTTTATGTGTACACATATTTTCTATCCTATGCTTTAAATATTTTTATTTAAATTTATTTTCTTTTATTACTTTGTATTTTGACAGATATATCAGAATTCAAAAAGTTAAAAATCAATATCTCCATCATTCAACTTGTTTCTCCAATTTTTTAAGTGTATAAATATTTTCTATCCCATGTTTTAAATACTTTTATCTAATTTCATTTTCTTTGATTACTTTGTATTTTGATAGATATATGAAAATTAGAAATTCTTGATCTTAGCTATAACAGCTAGCCTCACTGGAACAATTTTATTATCGCCCAAAAATCTATCTTTACTCAGTATCCTGAATCTAAGACAGAGCATGTTAAATGGCATATTTCATGTGGAGGATAATTACTTACAGAGTCATCTGCAATTATTTCTCAATCATCAGACCATTAAGAGATGGAGTGTAATGGATTATATTACCTTCTTTGTTTATATCTATGTCTCTATATTTCAGGCTTTTTAGGAATGCAGAAGCTTAGAGTGCTTGATCTTGGATTTAATCAGCTCACAGGAGGGATACCCATAGCTTTGGGGAATTTATCTTCCCTTAATTCCTTATATTTGGATCAAAATAATCTAACAGGTTCAATTCCTTCACAAGGTATAATGTTTATTCCTTTAATTAAGAATTTAACATATTTCTTTTTTTTCTGAGCTCGCAAATCTCTCCATATCCAGAGATAAAAAACCTTACACATGTTGATATATAGATGGCTTGGGCAAGCTGAAATCACTTTTTCAGTCTAGCGAGTCAAAATTCATATCAGTTAAAAAGCTTTAGAGCAGAATTATGACCAAGCCAACGTCTACCTTGAGCTAGTTAACTCGACTAAATTAGAAAACTCACCAAACTTGGGTTCCCCAATTTTAATAAAAGGACATTTATAAGTTGGTTTGATCCTATCAAGCGTTTAAGCTTTTTGCTTGTTTCATTTTTCTTATAATTTTAAACATTAATTCTATCAAATACTCTTGCCAGTTGACATCATGTGTAGCCATATTTATTCAATTATTTAGAATCAGCAAATGGAGCACATAAAAATTTAAGTGGATATTGTTTTATCATAATTTTGAAATATTACTTCGCTTGAATATTGGGTAGGTTTAACCTTTTTTTAAATTTATTTTGCTTTTGTATTTTATTTATATATTTATTTAGCATGCATGAGTGATAACGTTGACTCACCGAGTCAAAAAATGAAGAGTGGACAAATATTGAATCACAAGTTTTCTAACCTTGTTCATATGATGAAGCAAAAAGTTTCATTTTTTAAAAATTTTCTTCCTTTTTTTGCAGCGCTCGGTAGACTGCAGAACCTACGTGAGTTGGATCTCTTAGACAACCAACTCAATGGAAGTCTTCCTTTATCTCTAAAGAAACTAGTTTCTCTTCAATATTTAGATCTTTCTTATAACATGATGAAGGGTCATATTCCACCACGCATCTTTGCAGGTCTTGTTTCACTTCAGCATCTGGATCTTTCTCACAACCTATTTGATGGGCATTTCTCATTTTCCTCCCTTGCTAATCTTTCAAGGCTAGAATATATCGACTTGTCAAACAATGAAGAATTATTTATACATCTAGACAGTGGAAAGTTTCTTCCGTCCTTTCGGCCAAGGTCCCTCATCTTGTCACATTGTAACCTTCATGTGAACCCCCTTGCAACAGCAGATTTTCTTGCTTCTCAATACAAGTTGGAAGCTCTTGATCTTTCCCACAATAACTTGAAAGGAAATTTTCCCACTTGGTTGTTCGAAAATCTTACCAGGCTAGCCTATCTCAACTTGAGAAATTGCTCGATCATGGGTGCATTTCAATTCCCGAATCATCTGAATACAAGCATGTCCGAAGTTGATCTCTCTATGAATTTCCTCAGTGGATCGATTCCTAGAGACATCGGCACGATATTTCCAAAAATGGAGGCCCTAAATCTATCCTCAAATTATCTAACTGGAAATATCCCTTCGTCAGTGGGTAACATGAGTAATTTGGAATCCTTGGATTTGTCCAATAATAATTTATCGGGTGAAGTACCAAATAGCCTGATGATTGATTGCCCTTATTTGCTTGTCTTGAAGCTTTCCAACAACAACTTGCATGGGAAGCTGCCTGGTACAAATCATAGCCATGCTTCTCTTTTAGCTATTTTTCTTGATGGAAACAAGTTTACCGGAACATTGCAGAGCATTCTATCACAACAATTAACTTTATTGGATGTCCACAATAAC
This sequence comes from Cocos nucifera, assembly GCA_006176705.1. NCBI lineage: Eukaryota > Viridiplantae > Streptophyta > Magnoliopsida > Arecales > Arecaceae > Cocos > Cocos nucifera. The sequence goes on from QRFJ01007200.1 coordinate 23,005, forward strand.
CAATTATCCGGTTCAATTCCACAGAGTATAGGACTTGTTTCTGATTTGTTCAGCCTTAACCTCGCAGGAAATCATTTCCATGGCCAAATACCAAATCATGTATGTAATCTAACATCTCTTTACGTGTTGGACTTATCCCACAATAGCCTCTCCGGGTCATTACCTCCTTGCTTCCAATCATCCGAACTAGTGCTTCTCAAGTTTTCTGGGAATAATTTAACAGGGACAATTCCAAGTAGTTATTTCAATATTTCATCCCTCACAGCATTGGATGTCCGTAATAACCAGCTTTCAGGTAAACTGCCAAGACAGATCGGAAAAAAAATGTCTTTGGAGATTCTTGTTCTTAGTGGAAATTCACTTGAAGGCCCAATACCAATTGAGTTATGCAAGCTCCAGTCTTTACATGTTCTGGACCTTTCGCAAAACAATCTTTCAGGATCGATACCCCCTTGCTTTGGCAAAATGCACTTCAGAAAATCTGATTCAGCACATCAGTATTCGTTTTCCGTTGTCGGATTCGGATTCGGGTTTGGTAGTCGACAGCAAGTCAATACGGATGTGGAGGTTTACCTAACTGAGATAATGATTGTAGACCTCATCAGCAAAGGCAACCTATATCCTTATAGAACAGATCATTTGGTTCTGATGTCCGCAATTGATTTGTCAGCAAACAAGTTGACTGGAAACATCCCGCCAGAAATTGGAAATCTAGATGAGCTTGTACAATTGAATCTATCACATAATCGGCTAACAGGTCCAATCCCTGAAACTTTCTCAAAACTCAATCAGATTGAGAGCTTGGATATATCACACAATCAGTTGAGTGGTGTGATACCCCGGCAATTGACTCAACTAAAGTTCCTAGAGGTCTTTTCAGTTGCTTACAATAACTTATCTGGATGTACACCGGATTTCAAAGACCAATTTGCCACATTTAACGGCAGTAGCTATGAGGGTAACATTGGACTACATGGGCCGCCACTGGAGAAGACTTGCATCTCTGACTTAAGTCCAACCGTTGAAGTAGAAGAAAACCAAGATGGTAGCAATGTGGAGGATGATGCCATCTTCTGGGCAGTACTTGCAGCTTCATTCGTGGCTGGTTTCTGGGGTTGTATTGCTTTTTTGTTACGTCATCACACTGGGCGGCACATTCGTAGTATATTGGATGGTTATGTGGACTCCTTGACTGAAAGAATATTAATGCGGCACATAAGCAGCATGCTGAAATCACAAGTGAGATAAATAGTACCATGTGCATTTCAGAGAAGCCTTGTTTTGGCACTTTGTAATATAGCAAAGAAAGCTTCCGTTCGATGTAGTTGTTTGAAATCTTCGATGCAATCAAGCTTTATATAGTTTTTCATGGCTTCTTCCCTAGTTGTTATCTAGGTGCAAGTCCTATGTTTTTTTTTTTGAATGATTGTATGACTCGGATGTTTTTTTACGATCAATTGTACGTTGTTATGAAGACGTTTACTATCCATTTTATTCCATTGTCTCTCATCATTTCAGACCTACCACACTGTATGGCTGTATAGCTTTCATAAACTTTCTTCCAAACTCTTGTGATCAATAATTGGGAACCATGACAAATTGTGACGAAACTTATCACCTGAAAATCGGCCGGTGTCATAACTAGATGCTGCTTTTTGGGTTTGAGGTCTAATTCTCACCAAAGAAAATTTAATTTTTCATATGAAGGCAAATTCACTGAAGCATAAGCTATCGTTTCTTCACAATAGTTGGTTTGGATAGGACGAGATTTCCAACGGATTGGTCTTTCTCTCTTCTTGGTTAGGAAGAATAGAACAAGCCTACCCTATATACGAAGTACACCATCAGATCTTTCTCCATGGATGATGTCAGCCAAGTTAGGAATACAATCAGACCAAGTGATCACACTGCCTAAAATTGGCAAGCCAATCTGCCACCTAATTAATTCGCTCCCTACAGGTATGCTAATTCTCAACTGCTAGCCCACCTTGCAACACCTGTCACAGGATCTAGTAAGCATGGATGGTGGGCTTCAGATGGAGTAGAGCTTTCTCGCCAGCACCTAATAACAGTTAATAAGTGCGCCTTCATCCAAGGTGGTCTTGGTCTTTGGAAATGACTTTCCATTGCACATGCTGCTCCTCTCTAAATTGCTCATGCTTCTGCCTATGTAACAAGAATTAATCTCATGAAAGATTATTGCTCATAGTTCCCCAAATTGCATCACCTGTCCTCAATGGTCACTTATTAAGAAACCGGATCCTACTTTGCTATTTTCCTCTTTTACTGATGATCTAAATTAATCTTCAGTGTCCAAGGGAAGGTAACTCCAAGATCAAATGATTCTTGAGGTTAAATTGTCATGTACGATGGGTTCCTAGTGCCCATTCGGAATGCAGCTTCTATCTTGACAGGTTTGTTAGTACTCCATAGCTTGAGACTTGGCATGTCTGGCAATTTTTGTGGCATAATAAAATACCAACTCATTTTCGGTTGGTCACATACTAAACCAACATCGCAAGGCAGGTACATGACAAAGGCCGCACATCCAACAGTGTTTAGCTCCACGAGATATGCTAGGCTTGCCTGCAATTCTCAGATCTAGCAACAAGACTTCCATAAAAGATTTTCTTACAATCACATCACAAGCGTTAGCAAAAATAATTCAAAGCATCTATTAAACCCAACCAATGTAGCTTTAACAACAAACTGCCAATATTAACCTCAAATAAAAAATAAAAAAAATCAAAGTTAAACAATATTCATCAACAACATATATTACAAATATCATCAATCAATAATGCTAATAAAACATAATATAAATTATGTTCGATAAACTAACCTCAACTAAACTAAAGAGAAATTAAATACTATTTTGTTTCCAAGCATGTAGCTCATAACACAAGGTCGACGGTACTCCACAACATCTCAAAACTAAAATAATGAGCTACTAGTTAATAACTCTACCGGCTCTAGTTGGATCAAGCATATAAATAATGAATCCTAGGTTCCATCTCAAAATCGGAATATTCTCTTGGTGTTGGTGAGAAATCAATATATACCTCCATTGCAGTTGTAGTATTCGAGAAGAAATTATCATTCACCTATCCCTTAGGGGTATTTGGTATGGAATGATTATCCTAATATTAAGGATGATATGGATGGAGGTGACGAGATCACCATATTTGGTTACACCGTACTAATTATATGTAGCAGTGACCCAAAATTAATCCTACTCCTTAAATAACTGCCCAACCTAATGATAGAAAACCGGTCTTCAAATTAGGTATCCAAGAACACCTCAAGACAAAGATCTTGAACTAAAATTTGGAAACAAAAGTGCTCCTCGGTCCAGCAAAAAAATTTGGTACATCGGTATATCATTAATGTATTATGCCAGTATTATATATATTATATTATATTGATATATATCATATTTATGAGATATAATAATATTATAATATATTATTAATCATACTATACTCATATGATTATTTAATTATAATTATAATTATAATATATTATTGTACCTTTGATATTAAGATATTATTTAATATATTATTTTTATTTATCTTATTTTCTTAATCAAAACAAATATTAATATTAAAATAATAATATGTTATAAGTGTAACTAAAAATATTAATTCTATAAGAATAATAATAGTCAATATATTTGTATAAGGGTTAATTAATATATTGTTATCAAATATACTAATAATTAATATATTAATAAATATATTAATAATTTATTATAATATATTTTATATGATTAATAGATATATTTTTATGCAATGGTAGTTTTGGTGTTATATGGTCACTAATCTTGGATTCCCATATAATACTAAATAGGTTACTCGTGAATATCTAGGGATCTTAATCACTAAAATATAGTATACCAAAGCAAGTGATCTTAGATCATTAGTGATCAGATTACCATGAGATAAAAATCACTAGTGATCTATAATCACCTTGGTGATCCCAATTAGGCCACCAAACACCACTTATTAGGCAAACTACGAAGGAGAGTTTGGAACCTAACCATTGCACCCTTAGGCATTAATGCATCATGCGAGTTTCTAGAGATGTGGATGATTTGGAGTAAGCGTCCATTCCTTCACGGATTTCGTAAGTCTCGGATCTCCTGGCCCAGGTGGTGTAATAGAATATATGGTTGAACTCTGGATGTCTGGACTGCAGCTTCCTTTCAATCCTCTTCAGGTCTTCACAAATCATGTTGCTCAAGGACTCGAAGCAAATAGAAATTCTGAGCTTGCTCAAAGCAACCAAACTTTCAAGTTCCTCTCCCCTCCCTTCCCCCCATTTCCCTCTTACCTTTATGCCTGTATCTAACCTTCAATCGTCTGCAGCCTCTTGGTTTACTCCTCTTTGTTTTCTTAGTATTTTGTTGATGAATCCCCATCTTCACAAATTATTATTATTTTTTTAAAGGGTAAGGGAGGCAAAGGCCACCCAAATTTTATTAAGAAAAAGGAAAATGGACAAGATCTAACCAGATTGGAAGGAAGCTTGTAAATTTGAATAGCAAGTAAGGCAATAGAAATCTCAAAACAGAGTAAGACCAGCGAGATAGAGTAGTGATAAAGGAGGGAGTAGAAGGAGCTCACCGGTTTGAATAGGGCAACCAGCCAAGAGAATCCAGTCCTTCCATACAAGTAAACTTTCTTTATCGAAATCATCAATCTGTTTAGCTTAAAGGCACCTGATAGAGCGTCCCTGAGGGAGAGCAGCAAGGAAATTTAAAGAAAAAGAAAATGCAGCTCCATGTCTCTGCTTTATCATCAATATTTAGTTTCAATTCCAGCAGTAACAGGAGGAAAATTTTTCTTATACAGTAGCAGAAGCTTACTTTAGCCGCCAACAGTGATGGGAGCACGCTAAGATTCTCTCCATATAGCATTTACCTCTATGAGTCAAATTAATCAGAGGAACAACCTTCTAATTTGACCCTAATTGCATTCATCCAACCCAAAGTGAATGTAAAGGGAAAACAGGAATTAAAAGCAGAGAAGGTTGTGACTGAATAAATACCCAGCATGCATCTGAAAGCACCCCTTTGATGTTCTTCGCTCTAACCTAGATCCTTCCAAAATCAGCCAACTATTTGTGGTTACACGGGGAAGACCATTCACAGTGAGAGACCTTCCGAGGCAATCGAGCCTACAGGAGAAGTGTTTGTTGGTGAATACTCTTACATTTTGTTTTCAGCGAAAAACCTTGCTCTGAAAAATATTAAGAAAGTCACAAGTCACCACATTTTAGGCACAAAGGAAGCAGATTCTATCAAAGAACGGATTATTAGATAAAAGTTAACCTTTCTCAGTATACTCATTGAGCAACGTGCTCCAAAGAAAACTCCTAGTATGATCAGTTTCATCAATTTAGAGATATTGATAGAGAGGAATCCAGAACTCTAGAAGTTCTACCATATATCCTGCAGATAAACCAAGCATCTGATATCCCACAAGGAGCATGATAGATCTTATAATTAAGACACTATTTCTACCAATAAAAAAAGAATAAAAAAAACAGAAACACACACACACAAAAGAAGAGCTGTAATAGCAGCAAATAATATAGCAAACAAAGATGAGTGGGAACGAAATCACAATAATTTGAAAATTTATACCCCTTACTTCTTCAGATCACTAAAAAGCAAAAAAAAGGAAAAAGAAACAATTCAAACTCATTGAAGTACTACCTTAGTTATCCTAGTTATTAATAAAATGGAACAAGTTCCTAACTCCAACTGAATCAACTAAAACCAACTAAAATACAAAGAAAGTATCAAGTGTGAACGAAGGAATGAATCCAGTATCCCAAAAGAAAGTTTCCTTTTTCTTCTTCAGCGAAAAAATATTTTTTCTAAAACCCAGAATGAAAGGGAAGCGAGAATTGTAAACAACAAACTATAAAAAGAAAAACATTCATGAGTTGAAATGGAACCTAAAGAATCATAGATTTCTTAACAAATATAACAACTTGAACTTACGGAAAAACGACTTCAAGTCAATAAAAAGTATACTTCACCCACTTCTATTAAATTTCTTTTCACAGGAATCAACAAGAATCACATAAAATACAAATAAACTAAGAAATAAATAAAGCCAAATTGCAGACCGATTCACAGAATATTTCAAAAAATGTTGTTTAGGAAAAAAGGCCACTTCTCCTTAGCTCGCAACAACATCTTCAAATAATAATAATAAAGGTAAAATCATTAGCGGACATCAAACCGCGAAACCATCAAATCCGGGAGCACCCAAACAAAGGAGAACCTGGGGATCTAAAGCCGCAAAAGTGCCCACCTTTAAAGATGGCGCTCTATATCTCGGCGCAGTTCACGACGACCTTGTGATCCCTGAGCCCCTCCTCCTCGATGAGGTAGTCGGAGTAGTCGTTCTTGTTGTTACTACCTGCTGGCGTCCCCTGCCTCTCCGGCGACAGCTTCAGTACCCTCGACAACAGCCCCCACTATATCAAGGCGAACCCGATCCCGACGACGGCGGCCACCGGGATCAGGATCTCCGTCAGGGGATCCATGAGTGTTGCCGCCCGCCCCCATTGCTCGATCTGCCCACAAAAACGAACGGAGACCGGCGGCGGTGGCGGAGAAAAGTCCAATATTCCAAGAAAAAAGGACGAGAAAAAGGTGGAAGAGAGATCAAAAGGCGAGGTTTTGAGTGTCTTTGGCTCGCTCTCCCTCTCTACGTAGGGCACTTTATACTATACCTCGACGCCGAGCTCATTATTCAGAGGTCGATGATCATTACCTCCGCCTTCGACGAAGTTGCCGCCACTGGCTTTTGGCGCCCCTTGTCGAGCCCTCCTCTCCATCCAACTCCTCCTCTGGTGAACCCGCGAGGCCCTCTATCTCTCTGAAATCCATGGGATGATCTTCGCCGCCTTATTCTGCAACGCCGCCACTATGGACTCCGCCACCTCCGACATCGAGGACGGCATCTCCGCCGGTAGCCCTAACACCCGGTCCGTCCCCTTCCTCTTCGAAACCAGACTCGCCTGCCCACAAAGTCGCCCCAAGTCCATAGAGCCGCCCTCGCCTTCCTCTTCCTCGTCCTCTACCATAAGCCTAAAAATATCTAAAAAGGAAACTGCCGAGAGCTCGCCTGAAAAAGGCTTTGAAGATGATTTAGGAAAAGGCAGACTTGTAGCAAATTTTTTTTTAAAAAAAAATAAAAAATAGAGTCTGATAACTAATAAAAAATAATAAAATATATTTTTTTGAAAAATGAAAATGAAAAGATAAAGAGATTGATAATCTGGTGATGATAAAAGGCCTAATACGCTGTTAGGTAGGACAAGATGACTCCTAACTTTTTTTTTTCTCTTTACTAAAGATTTCTATTTTTTTATAAAATAATATAAAGTAATAGTATAGCAAATCCAAAAAAATAATTTAAAAAGATTATATATATTATTGGTGCAAAATTTGATTGATGTCGGATTAGAGGCTAGAGTCGAAGAAGATGAGATCGCCATCGGTGATCTGCAAAATAAGTCTCGTATGGAGTCGGAGGTGGCCAATTTTATTGGTGCAAAATCTGGTTGACGCTGGATTAGAGGATGGAGTCGAAGAAGACGAGGTCGCCATCGGTGACCTACAAAATAAGTCTCATCTGGAGTCGAGGATGGTGGCTCCAATAAGACCCTCCGATGATCAACTCAGCTCTTTTGGCCAACAGAAATAGAGTACTTAGAGAAGTTTTGAGCAGAGTTTTGAGAAGCAAATGAGAGCTTAAGGAAGAAAACGTATCTGGAGGATTTTTTATGTAGACGGAGCATGTAACAAACTGATAGTGATAGCTGTAACCGCCTAGTTGTGGGCAGTTCTAGGTCATGAGGAAGTTTGTTACGGAGGATAGTATCTGTTGTCGTGACGTACCAGCCTGCTGGAACCTAATAGCTAGAGTTCGGATGGGATAGCTACAGGCGATGAAGAGTTCTTAGTCACTATTGTTCTAGAGAAATTCAGAGGTTTCCGAGATCGATCGTGCATTGATTGTTATTTGCTATATCGAGGGCTTGTGCCAAGGTCCTTTCGGGTTGCTGAAAGGAGTCTGGAAGAAATCCCATTGAAAGAATCTAAAAGAAGCTCATCCAGGCGTAGCCCTTTAAGCAATTGGAAGGAGAAGTCCGGGATGAGTTCGACTGTAGGAGAAGTCCGTCTGAAGAAAAAATTCGAAAGGACTTCAACTGACAGAGAAATCCAAAAGGAGTTTGACTGTAGGAGAGTTTGACTATAGGGGGTCCGTTACTCTCAATAAAGCGTAGAAGTTCGTCTGAGGGAAGCTCTACCATCCTAAGGCCTTCGATATGAGACTCCATGGTGATAGTGGTACTCAATTTGAGGGAGATCCGGTCGGAGAGGAGTTCGGCCAGCTTTCAGGCTGGCCAGGCTAGACTATCTAGGGGGTGAAACCTCAGTGCTTCAACTGCTCAAGCAACTGCTTTCAGTATTCAAGTTCGTCTGGAGGAAGTTCGACCGAAAGAGGGTGGACTGTTTGAAGTGGAGGAGTTTGGCCACCTTTGCTATTTAAGCTCATCCAGGCAAAGTTCGTGAGGTCCTATGAATTCGGTTGAAGCTCAATCTTGGTTATCGTTATCGGACAAGATTACTCGAAGATCAGATAATCTAGCCGAACTTTGGCAGGAGCGGATTTATTCCCAATAATAATTCCCCTACTTTCGAGTTCGAAATTCGAAAGAAGTAAAAATATGACTGTCGAAGTCCTCTTTGATTTTTCGCGTCTGCCAGGATGAGACGTTTTGGCATTTACCACGCTGGCTCCAAAGCTTTTTAAATACGAAGTGATTTCGAGAAGATAGCTCTTCGTATTTTCAGTCGAAACACTGTCCCAAGTATGGCATAATAAAGGCTCCACCCATCACCATTCTTCTTTCATGATGAGTGGGACATGCATCATGCAAAGACCGACCGGAAGAGATCTGCAATCATAACCATATCGGAATTCCTTCTGACTATTTAAGGCCTTCTTCCTCCTCCGGTATCCATTTCACCCGAGTCCTCTTCTTCCTCTGGTTCCTACTTTCTTCCCATCCATGAGCTCCGACTTCCTCTATTGACTGTTTCGGGCACTTTCTCACTTGGCTTTCACCCTACTCGTTGCCTCTTCGTACTTCCCAACCACTTTAGGTTAGTCCCGTAATCCTTTGAATATTTATGCTTCACTAGTCTTCTGTTCCTTCGATTTCCTCTAGGGAGTCTCCGTGTCCTATTTTTCTTGATTTTTGGGAGCTTTTCTTAGGATTTATTTTGATCTGAATGTCTTCTGAGACCTCCCAATCTGTTGGTTCATGAAAGTTCGTCTGGATCGACCTTTCTAGATCCTGTCCCCCTGGCTGAGGTTGAGCCTAGGAATATGTCCCACCAGCCCTTTATTTCGGATACCATTCCTTGTGTCCTCACCCTGAATGAACATTTCTTTGATTCGAATTCAGTACGAGGTTCCTCCAGAATATGATCTTGAGCTCCCTTGGTCAGACAACCGTGCTAGTTCTCCTCTAGTCGGTTGGTTTTGTCTATACCTAGAGGCCTTGCACGTCGGGCTTCGACTTCCACTTCCGCCCTTTGTCATCACGTTTTTTTGTTTCTTGAACATTTCTCTTGCTTTCATCATACCGAACTCCTTTTGATTTGTAATTGGCTTTCTTTCTCTCTGTCATCTGGCCGAAGTTCGGCCGACTGTCTCGCTCTTTCAAAATTTTTACACTTTCAGGCACCATCCTTCCATAAAAGATTGGTGGTACTTCTTTTCCCAGTTCGGTAAGAAGGGGTTACTGAAAAGTGCTCCTTTCATTCATAATTGGAAGGAGAAGTTACTTCTTCATCTGATGTCCGACCTTGATGCTTGACCTTCCTTCCTAGGGTTTTCTTCGAGAATCAGTTCACCGAGCTCCTAGTTTGGACGGAGCTGACCTCGAGTCTTCTAATAAGCTCAAGGCATATCGAGCTCCTCTTCTTTCTGACCTTCTAATGGAGCAGACCTTGTTCAACCTTAGCTTGAGTTCTCTCGACCCCATCGGTATTAAATATATATATATATATATATGAATTTTCATGAAGTTTCATATGTACCTTTGCTGACTATAATTTTTTCTTTGTTGTAGAGATGGACATTGATGCTGTAGAAAGACTCACCAAGGGCTTTTATGCCCAGAAGAAGAGAAGGAGAAGGCCCCAAGCGAAGGCTCAAAATGGGTGAAGGTCGGCACCTCCGACTCTGTGGCTCCTACCACCACTGATGTCGCCCCTGAGGTTTGCCCAGGAGACGAGGTCGCCCTAGCTGCCAATGTTGACGTTGCCAAAGGAGGATCCCTTCCCCCCGAGCCCGTAAATCTTCTCGTCAGGGACCATGCACCAGAACCCTCTACCGACAAAGAAAAGGAGAGGAGGAAGAAAAAATTGACCATTGTAAAGGTAGCCTGCAAGGCTCGTCCAGGTGAGCCTAGCAGCAACGGTGGCAACGATTAGGGGGTGGACCTCTTCGATAACCCAAAGATCATCCAAAATTTAACTAACAAGTTTGCCCTGTTCGAAGTGGTGGACCGCCTGGCCGACCTTGATCGAATGCAATTCGTCTGAAACTTTCTTGGAACTTTTCTCAAGGTAATTATCTTATCGTATTTCTTTTTCATTTTTTTTCCTTCTTTTCTTTATCTTACTGTGACTTGCCCATGGCAGTCGGGCCACCAAATACTCGCTCACCTCAAGAGGGTGAATCACCAGACGGCGGAAGTGTTGAAGGTCTAGGAGGACCTTCAAGCCAAGATCAATCACCTTCAGGAAAAGGTTACCGAGGCTGAGCGCCTCATGGAGGAGTAGACGGTAGAAAATGATAACCATCGAGGGGCGCTTTGGAAGGAGGAGTTTGTCTCAACCGGACTCAAGGCTGCACTGGCCCTGGAGGAGGAGAAGAAGAAGGAAGCCGAGATCAAGGTTGCCGAGCTAGAAGTCCGAATGTCGAAGTCCATTTTGGAGGTAGTGGCCCAATCCATGGAAGAGTTTAAGATCTCCTCCGAAAATGAAGGACTTGAACATCGCATTTGGCCAAAAGGCATTCATTAAAGGCTTCGAACTCTTGCAAAGGCAGGGTGGCTCGAAAATTTTCCAAGCTCAACCTGAGCTTTTTGGAGGAGGAAGATCTTGGTGAAGAAGTAGGGTCGTCTGATGCCGCAGTCGACCATCCTCTTGCCGAGCCCGCTCCCAATCTGCTCGAAGTCCACCAGTCCACCATGGAGGCCCCAGAGCCTGCTCAGGAACCAGGGGCAATCGAAAGCACCCCGACTTCTTCTACCGCCGCATCTCCCAAGGTTGAGGACCTTGAATTATTGTATTTTTTTCTTTTTTTCTTTTGTTTTTCTCTGTACTTGAATGTTTTTAGTTAAATAAAAGTGAATTTTTTTTTGTCTATACCTTTGAGCATTTTTCATACGTCAAATGTAGTCTCTTGTCAATGTCGATCCACTGCCTCAGAGGATTCCCTTGAAGGCTTACTGTAAGCACCTAAGGAAAGAAGTTCATAAGCTGAAAAAGAAATTGAAGAAGACTGGTGATGAACTTCAAAGATCTAAAAAAAATACTTCGGAGGCGACAATTGAAGTCACCCATCTTCGTAAGCTACACATGCAGAATTCTGTAAGTTTTGGTATTAGGAAGGGTAACTTCGAGAAGGAGCTTGCCGAACTCAAGAAAAATGTCAGCAATAAGTCTTGGGTGTTAACGACGAAGATCAGCTCCTTCGAAGTCGAGCTTAAAGTGGCTCAGAAGAAAATTCAATTGCTGAAAGGGAGTTCGTCGTGGTCTACCAACAAGGCTCGGTACGATTGAGATTGGTTTAAAAAAATTTTTCAGCTTCAGAAGTAGTTGCAAGACACTGAAGCCTGGCATAACAGTTATAGAGTAACTTGGGCAAAGAAAATGTCCAGACTTGAACGTGAGCTCCAAGTTGCTAGAGATGAAGCAACTTACTTCCAAAGGTAGTTATATAGTAGTCGGCAAGCTAGTTCAAGTGGCGAGTCGGAAGGAAGATCGCCTCCTTGAAGAGGATCATCGACGAGCTCTCAAAAGCAGTCGGAATGGAGAAGGCCAAGGTTCAATGGTTGAAGCTCCAGCTGACTTGCGAGCATCAAGCTATGAAGGATGTAGAGGCCGAGTTCAAAATCTTGAGGAAGCAGTGGTGAGAGCTTGAAAGGCAATTTTCAACACACTAATAAGATGTACATAGATGGTTTATTAAAAAAAAAAGAGCTTGAGGAGGAGATCTTCAGGCTAAAGAAGGCCTTAGTGATGACTGGGGCCGACAGCCTGAAAATCTGAGGAGTCCAGTCCGTCTTAAAACTTCGACCTCTTTTTTTTTCTTTTCTTTCAAGTAATCAGTTTTGCCGACCTTTATTTTGCTTGTAATAAACTTCTATTGGCAATAAAATGGTACCTTTTTCATCATTATCTTGCACGAATTTAATGCTTGTTAATGGCTTTGCTTTCTTCATCTCGTTTTTCTTTGTTTTATCTTCTGATGAGATGGTTGTTGTGGATGCCGAGCTGGGGTTTCTTTCACGAACTAGGATGAGATTTTTCTTTTTGTATTTGACGTAGCCATAGGGGAGACACATATAAGGGTCGCTGATAGAGCTTTTTTTTTCTCATTTTAGATTAACGAGGCCTTGACTTTACTCGTGTTAGGATAAGGTGATCCTTCTATTCCTAATACGATCATAGGGATATGATTGGGGCCATTGGAAGGGCCTCTCCTCTTACCTCGTCTTAAGTTAACGAGGCCTTCGCTTTGCTCATGTTAGGATAAGATTCTCCTCATATTCCTAACATGGCTATAGGAGCACATTAAGGCCGTTGGAAGGATCTCTTTCCTCATCTTTTCTTAGGTTAATGAGGCCTTTGCTTTGCTCATGTTAGAATAAATTTCTCCTCCTATTTCTAACATGTTTGTAGGGGCACGTTAGGACCATTGGCAGGGCCTCTCCCCTCATCTCATCTTAAATTAACGAGGCCTTTGCTTTGCTCATGTTAGGATGAGGTTCTCCTCCTATTCCTAACATGGCTGTAGGGGCACGTTAGGACCGTTGGCAGGATCTCTTCCCTCATCTCATCTTAAATTAACAAGGCCTTCATCTTGCTCATGTTAGGATGAGATTCTTCTCCTACTCCTAATATGACTGTAGGGGCAAGTTAGGGCCATTGGCTAGGCATTTTTCCTCATCTCATCTTAGATTAATGAGGTCTTCATCTTGCTCATGTTAGGATGAGATTCTCCTCCTATTCCTAACATGGCTGTAGGGGCACATTAGGACCATTGGCTAGACCTCTCTCCTCATCTCATCTTAGATTAACGAGGTTTTTGCCTGTGTCAGGATAAGATTCTCCTCCTATTTTTGACACAGTTATTTTTGTTATGCAGCTAAGTTCGGAAAGTTATTTCTTGCCATTACAAATTTGCAATAAGGATTGGGATGCTAAACTAAGGGAATTTTATTGCAATGAAGTCATTAATGATACATCCATAAGTTTTTCGAGTTTCATGGTCGGGATAGATCTGCTCCTCCAAGCTCCTTCAAATAATATGTTACGGGCTGGATGACCTCCTTGACTTCGTAGGATCCTTCCTAATTTGGGACAAGCTTTTTCTGATTCTGAGGCTGAGAAATAGTTGCTCACCGAAGTACCAAGTCCCCCACTCTAAACACTTTGTTTCTGACTCTAGAGTTATAGTATTGGGCCATCCTTCGTCTGTGAGTAGCCATCCAAACTTGGGCTTCTTCTCATTTTTTCTTTAGTAGATTGAGATTTGCCCTGAGGTCCTATGAATTATGCTGCTCATTAAAAGCCACGATCCATGCTGATGGAGGTTTGAGTTCGATCAGGATGACCGCCTCCGTTCTAAAGGCCAAAACGAACGGTGTCTCTCCAGTCGGCAGTCTTTAGATAGTTCAATATGCCCAGAGGACATGGTAAAGCTCATCCGCCCAAGTCCTCCTTACTCTTTCAAGCCTTTCCTTAATATCCTGTAGTAAGATCCTATTGATCACCTCTGCTTCACCATTTGCTTGTAGATGGACCACTGATGTGAAGTTATGAGAGATGTTCAAATCCTCACAGAACTCAGTAAACTTCATCCCAGCAAACTATCATTCATTGTCTGTTATAAGGATTTGAGGTAGACCAAATCTATAAATAATTGACTTTCAGATGAAATCCTGCATTTTAGCTTCAGTAAATTTTGCTAGGGGTTCAGCCTCGACCCATTTGGTAAAGTAGTCGATCGCAACTAAGAAAAACTTTCATTATCCGTATGCCATCGGAAAGGGACCAAGTATATCCATCCTCCATTGTGCAAATGGCCAAGGGATGCTTAGTGGGGTAAGCTCGGAGGCCAGCTATCTTTGTATATTTGCATTTCTTTGGCAGCGATCGCATCTTTTAATATATTCGATGCAATCATGATGCATAGTTGGCCAATAATAATCTTGCCGAAGCAGCTTATGAGATAGAAATCTGGCACCTAGATGGCTCTCACAGATTCTTTCGTGCACTTTTTATAAAGCAAAGTTGGCTTCAAAAGGTTGAAGACATCTCAAGAGGGGCAAGGAATATGACCTCTTATATAGCCTATTTTCATAAAGGATGTATCGGGAGGCTTGGTTTCTCAACTTCTGAGCTTCTTTTAGGTCATAAGGAAGAGTTCCATCTTTGAGATAAGTGATCAAAGGGTCGATCCAGCAAGGCTCATAGTCGATCTACATTATGGACTATGTCTCTTCCATACTTGGGCATTTCAATACCTCAAAGTATACTTCTTTTGGAAGTTCATTAGGGGTGAGGGTGGCTAGCTTGGATAAGAGGTTGGCTCTGGCATTTTCTATCCTTGGAATTTGCTGGATGTCGAAGCCATTGAAGGCTGGGGTCAAGCTCTTTACTTTCTCAAGATACTTTATCGTACTTTCCTCCTGAGTCTCGTAATTGCCACTAATATGCTCCACTATCAGCTGCGAATTACTATAAGCTTGGAGTCGATCTGCTTAAAATTCTCTGACAATTTTTAGTCCTGCTATTAGAGCTTCATATTCTTTCCCATTATTCATTGCAGGAAACTCAAAGCGTAGTGCATACTCGACAATATCTCTTTTGGAATTAATCAGGATCAGTCCGGCACCTACACCAGAAGCATTGGAAGAGCCATCCACATACAGAGCCGAAAAACCTTCAGAAAGGTCCGCTCTTTTTTTGGGGGAGCTTGATTATAATCATGAAATGCTAGCCTCAATCTGCTCAGATTCAGCATCATCTGGGATCGTGCATTCAACTATAAAGTCGGCCAGTATCTGAGTTTTGATTGACGGTCAAGGTTGATAGTTGATGTCGAATTCTATGAGCTTAATTATCCACTTTGCTATTCTCCCAGAGGCATCAATTCGATGAAGAACTATCTTGATTGGTTGATCAGTGAGGAGCATTATAGTATGCCCCTGAAAGTAGGACCGAAGTCTCCTGGCTGCAATTAGAAGAGTGTTAGTTAATTATTTCAATTTAGTATACCTGATCTCTGCATCCCTCAGGACTCGACTTATATAGTAGATCAACCTCTATACTTCTGCATCTTCTTTGACTAGGACTGCTACAAGGACTACTGGGGAGATCGCTCGGTAAAGGAATAACTCTTCTCCAGGTTCGAGCTTGGCCAACAGAAGGGATGAGCCAAGGTAGTTCTTAAGCTCTTCAAATACTTGCCGACATTCCACAGTCCAATAGAAGTTCTTTGGTTGCTTGAGGATCTGGAAGAAGGACATGCATCGCTCAACCGACTTTGAGATAAAGCAATTTAGAGATGCCACCTTTTCGGTCAGGCGTTGAACTTTTTTATTGATTTTGGGTCGGTCATCTTCTGGATGGCTCGGATCTTCTCCGGATTGATCTCGATCCCTCATCTCGAGACCATGAACCTCAAGAATTTTTCTGAGGTTACTTCGAAGATGCATTTGGTCGAGTTCAACTTCATCTTGTACCTTCAAAGGGTGCTGAAAGTTTCCTCAAGATTGGCCACATGATTGATTGAAGTCCGACTTTTGACCAATATATCATCCACATAGACCTCCACGTTGCGGCCGATCTGCTCTTTGAAGATTTTATTGACCAGATGCTGATAGATCACTCCTATATTTTTAAGCCTAAATGGCATGATCCTATAATAATAAAAACCACGGTCAGTAATAAAAGTAGTTTTCTTCTCATCCTCTGGTGCCATCCAAATTTGATTATAGTCGAAGAAAGCATCAATGAAGGTGAGGAGCTCATGGCCCGAGGTTGCATCCACCAGTTGATCAATTCTGGGCAGGAGGTAGCTATCCTTTGAATAGGCCTTGTTCAGCTTTTTGAAGTCTATACACATTCTCTATTTGCCGTTGGCCTTCTTGACTAGGACCATATTGGAGACCCAACTTGGATAGTTGACTTCTTGAATGAATTCAGTTTTAAGGAGTTTGTCCACTTTCTCCGCTATTGCCTTTTGCATTTTCGGTGCATGGCCTTGAATTTTTTTTTTCATTGGCCTGTATTTAGGATCAGCAGCTAACTAATGTTCCATGACTTCTGCATCAATTCTTGGAATATCTGCTAAAACCTAAACGAAGATGTCGGCATTCTTCCATAGGAAAGCGATGAGATGTTCTCGAACTTCATCTCTCAAGTTGGAGCCAATCTGCATCATATGCTCTGCATTTTCGTCATTCAGAGGGACTGCCCCGCTCCTTAGTAAGATCATCATGGACATTCAGCCCTTCAACCAATCAAGGGTCAGGTTGCCCACTTTTTTGCAAGGTAATGGAGTAGCAATGCCTTGCCAAAGCCTGATCTTTTTGATTCCATAGCTCGTCGAGAACTTCACTTTTAGATAATAGGTTGATACTACAGCTTAGAGTGCATTCAAATCAGGTCGACCAAGAATAGCATTGTAGGCAAATAGAGCTTTTACAATCAGAAAGTTGACCTATGCTCTAGCCCATCTCGGATGTTGTCCTGTAGCCACAGTCAGGATTATTATTTCTTCAACTAGCACAGCATCGCCAGTGAAGCCCACCAATAGAAAATTCATAGGTTCCAGATCGTTATTAGGTATGGACATTTTAGAGAAAGCATCATAAAATAAGACATCAGTAGAGCTTTCATTATCTACTAAAATATGGCGTACATCATAGTCAGCAATATTTAGAGAGATTACAACCACGTCATTATGCGGAAACTGAACCCCTTAGGCATCTTCATCAATGAAAACTATGGGCTTCTCAGTCTTCTATCTCTTCATTGACTCTGTCGATTTGCTGGCCTCCCCCTGCCAAAGTCCCCTAGAGATGGTGTTGATAATGCCAAATGGGGATCAGTCTTCTTGCTGCTCCTCTCTCCTGGGTAGTTCTGGTGGTGGCGGTGCCCTTGGCCGATCTTCTCATCCTTCAGACCGACATCACAGGAATCGACCAAGTCTGCCTCATCTGATGAGCTCCTCGATCTCTTCTTGGAATTGGATGCATTCTTCAGTATCGTGACCATAGTCACGATGGTAGAAATAGAATTTGTTAAGATTGTGCTTGCCAGGATGAGTGCATATCCTCTCTAACCTCGGCAACTGCTCCTTGATCTCCATCAGGATCTGGATTTTTGGAATATTAAGAGGAGTATAGTTGTGGAATCTTCTGAGGGAAGAACTCCATCGTGTCCTTCTATCCGAGTTTCTTTACCTTCGAATCTGAGGAGTTTTGGCTCACATGTGCTCAGGAGTTCGGGAGCACGATCGAGCTTCACTCAACTTTTCTTCAGTAGCGGGCCTACTTGATTCACCCGCTCGCCGCTCTCCAGCGACTTCACCATCTTTGGCCTTGAAGGCCTCTTCCGCTCGGGCATAACTATCGATCCAAGCCAGCATATCAGCAAGATCCTTAAGATACTTCTTCTCCAAGAGGAACAATAGATCATTCTTCTGAAGGCTGCCCTTTAGTATGGCCATTGCAATAGATTAGTCCAAGTTTTGGACATTCAAGACAGTAGCATCGAAATGGGTGACATAGGCCCAAATGGACTCTCCTTCCTTCTTTTTGATGTTGATAAGAAAGTTCGAGCCTCATCGGGGATGTCGACTGCTGACGAAGTGAGCTATAAATTGGTAGCTCATCTGATAAAAAAAAAGATAGTACCCGACTCGAGGATCGAGTATTAGTTTCTTGCTGCTCCTTTTAAGATGGATGAAAAAGCTCAGTACAGAATGGCATCCGACGTGCCATAGAGCAGCATCATAATCCAAAAGATCTTCAAGTGATCAGCTAGATCAGCAGTCCCATCGTTGCTCTCGAACTATGGGAGCTTGAAGTTCGGTGGGATGGGCTCCTACATGATTTGCTGAAAGAAAAGAGGATCAGTGCAGATATTATTATTGTGGGAGGGGGGAGCATGGTGGAGTTTCATGATCTATCGGTTCATCTCTTGCAGCTTTTGATCCAGGAGATCCTCACGGTCATGAATCTCCAAAGTCTTCTAATAGAATGGGGGCAAAGTCCCCCTAGGGGTTGAACCATGATCTGAGCAAGGGCTCTCCGCCCTCTGCTTTTCTTTTTCGAAAGCAATCGGTCGACTCACCTAAGTCGATCACCCCTAGACTGGATCCTGGGGTTTCGACGAGGCTCACTCTAGCTAGATCGGTGCTGGAGGTTATTGTTGCTGCATGGCCAGCACTGCTTCAGTGAGGCCCTTGACCTGCTGGACCAGTAGGTTGAATTGCTCTGTATCCACCATTGCTGTCGGTGGAGCCCAAGATGTTGGAGATAAAATAGGGGCGGGCATATCTAGATGAGATCTGACCGTGGAGGTGGTTGACCATCGAGTTGAGGCACTTTTGGAAGGCATCTTCCCAAAAGCAGTCGAAGAAGAAGGGTTTTGAAGGAAAGCAAGAAGAACTTCTACTAAGCACTCCTTTAAGAATAAGGGAACCTTTATAGAGCTCTTCCTCTAGCATCAATTCTATTGGTGTGAAATCTAGTTGACACCGGATTGGAGGCTGGAGTCGAAGAAGATGAGGTCGCCGCTGGTTACTTGCAAAATAAGTCTCGTCTGAAGTCAAGGGTGGCCAATTCTGTTGGTGCAAAATCTGGTTGATGCCGGATTGGAGGCTAGAGTCGAAGAAGATGAGGTCGCTGCTAGTGACCTGCAAAATAAGGCTCGTTCGGAGTTGGGGGTGGTGGCTCCAGCAATACCCTCCGACGATCAAGTCAACTCTTTCGGCCAACAAAAATGGAGTACTCAGAGAAGTTTTGAGAAGAGTTTTGAGAAGCAAATAAGAGCTTAAGGAAGAAAGCATATCTGAAGGATCTCTTTTATAGACGGAGCCTATAACAAACTGATGGTAACAGCTATAACCGCCTAGTAGTGGGCCGTTCGTGGCCACGTAGAGTTTGTTATGGAGGGTAGTGTCTATTATCATGATGTGCCAACCTACTGGGACCTAACAGCTGAAGTTCGAATGGGATAGCTGCAAGCGATGAAGAGTTCTTAATCACTATTGTTTCAGAGGAATTCAGAGGTTCTCGAGATCGATCGTGTATTGGATGTTATTTGCTATATCGAGGGCATGTGCCGAGGTCCTTTCGGGTTGCTGAAAAGAGTTCGAAAGGAATCCCACTGAGAGAATCTAAAAGAAGCTCATCCGAGCGGGGCCCTTTAGACAATTGGAAGGAGAAGTCCGAAAGAAGTTCGACTATAGGAGAAGTCCGTCTGAAAAAAAAATTCGAAAGGATTTCGACTAGTGGAAAAGTTTGACTGAAGGAGAAGTCCTGAAGAAGTTTGGCTGGTGGAGAAGTTCGACTGAAGAAGAAGTCCAAAAGAAGTTTGACTGTAGGAGAGTTTGACTGTAGGGGTCCGTCACTCTCAATAAAGCATAGAAGTTCGTCTGAGGGAAGCTCTTCCATCTTGAGGCTTTCGATATGAGACTCCATGGTGATAGTGGTACTCAATTTGAGGAAGATCCGATCGGAGAGGAGTTCGGCCAGCTTCTAGGCTGGCCAGGCTAGACTATCCAGGGGCGAAACCTCAATGCTTCAACTGCTCAAGCAATTGCTTTCATTGTTCAAGTTCGTCTGAAAAAAGTTCGATCGAAAGAGGATGGACTGCCTGGAGTGGAGGAGTTTGGCTACCTTTGCTATTCAAGCTTATCCAGGCGAAGTTCGTGAGGTCCTACGAATTCGGTTGAAGCTCAATCTTAGTTGTCATTATCGAACGAGATTACTCGAAGATCAGATAATCTTGCCAAACTTCGACAGGAGTGGATTTATCCCCAACAATAGTCCTCCCACTCTTAAGTTTGAAATTCAAAAGAAGAAAGTAAAAATCTGACTGCCGAAGTCCTCTTCGATTTTCTGCATCTGTCAGGATGAGACATTTTGGCATCTACCGCACCAGCTCCAAAGCTTTTTAAATATGAAGTGATTTCGAGAAGACAGCCCTTCATATTTTCTACCAAAATACTACCCCAGGTATGGCATAATGAAGGCTCCACCCATCGCCATTCTTCTACCATGATGAGTGGGACACGCATCATGCAAAGACCGACCATAAGAGATCAGCAATCATAACCATCTCGAACTTTCTTCTGGCTATTTAAGGCCTTCTTCCTCCTCCGGTATCCACTTCACCCGAGTCCTCTTCTTCCTTTGGTTCCCGCTTTCTTTCCATCCACGAGCTCCAGCTTCCTCCGCTAACTATTTTGGGCGCTTTCTCGCTTGGCTTTCATCCTACTCGTCGCCTCTTCGTACTTCACAACCACTTTAGGTTAGTCCCGTTATCCTTCCTTTGAATATTTATGCTTCACTAGTCTTCTGTTCTTTCGATTTCCTCTAGGGAGTCTCCGTGTCCTACTTTTTTTTATTTTCAGGGGCTTTTCTGGGGTTTATTTTGATCTGAATGTCTTCTGAGACCTCCCAATCTATTGGTTAAAAAATATTATTTTTAAAAAATAAGATATTATAAAAGTAATATTATTATCTTAAAAATACTAATTTATTATTATTTTTAAAAAATATTATTTTTTTAATCTTAAAAATAATAACATACTAATTTATTTTTTTAAACTAATATTTTTATTATTTTTTAAAAATAATATGTTTTATGATCTGAATCGATCCATCGGATCAGATCAAATATAATAAATTATCCATAAATAAAGCACAGTTCTCTGTCGATTTGAAAGCCAAATCTCTGCATTTATTAGTCTTCGAAAGTTTATAAGATACTAATGATGAAGTATATCACTTTTTGTTTTTTCTGCCATTTCTTTCGAATTTCTATCTCTCTCGGTTGGGGGGATGGTGGCACGGGCACTATGGGCGAGCAAGGGGGTGGATGGCGGAACCATAACCTTCCATTCTTTAAAATAAAAATAAATTTAATAATATCTTTTTTAAATATTTTTTTAAACTTTTTTTAATTATTATTTGTTTGGTGTTCAGTTAGTTTTTTGGATGATATAAAGAATTAAGAATAATGGTGTTCTGAGTATTCGTTAGATAAGAAATCGAGAAAAGGTGAGTGCTAAATTTTTTTTTATTGATCTAAAATCTATCAAAATAGTGAACTAATTTTAATCTTTTTTTTAAATTTTTTTGTTCACTATCTTACTGCATTAATATTTTCTAAAGATCGAATAAAGCTATAAATCTTTTCTTAAATGATGGTTTTCTCTGGGACTGGAAGGCTGTGATATTGCAAACAACAACTTCCTATGAACCTGATGAGAAAAAAATTAATCATAAAATTTTTTAAATATTTTTTAGCAAAATTTTTTTAACCCACTTAAGCTTTCATATCCATTAAACAATCCATCAATAAAAGTGGAGGGCTGCTGCAAGCGCAGCAGCAACCCTTTCAAAACCCTCTTAATGATGTTTTTAGATTACAAAACTGATGAGAGACTTTCCTAAACATATTCTCCTTTACTTTTCTTGCCACTACCTCCCATGGATCTTCATTGTTGAAAAAGAGAAAAAATTGAATAGCCTATATAGAAAAAAATTAATTTAGTTTTTTTAATTTTTTACTTTCAAATTTCTATCTTTTTTGGTTGGAGTGATAGTAGCGGAAGAATAATGGATAAGCAAAGGGGTAGGCGGTGGAGTAGATGCTAATAGAGTATACTCTGGAGAAGTTAAGAGGGAGGGAGACGAGACATCTGAGAGTGTCGAAAAAATTAAAAAGAATGGAGGGCAGTAGAGAGTCAAATAGATGACTTGCACGAAGGAGGAAGATATGCACCTGTTCATAATATAGGAGAGATGGAAAGGGGTTTTCTCTATTTCAGACCGGATTGCATGCCTTCTCGTTTAATTATAGGATATGTGGTTAAGAAAAGAAGGCTTGAAATCTTTAATTGGAGCAAAAAAATTTATAGAAAAAAATTAGAAAGTATGGATGGCACAACATGAATTGTCTTATTAATTTCTTTCTATCATTTAGCCTATATATACAAGGAAAGATTTGAACGCTCAAGCATGAGAATAGCTGAAAAGAAAAGGTGAGGTCGAAAGTTTTTTTTTTTTTTGTATGCATCTATTGCTAATTGCTGTTACTTTTTTGCATCAGCATTGAAGAAGTTGACAGTAGAGTAGAAATCGGGGAAGCAAAGCTAGAGAAGGTGAGTTCTATTATTAATTTTTTTTTTCACTATAATATCAAAAATATTCTATTCTTTATGAAGAATGCAGGAAGGACTGCTAACCATATTTTGGCAGCCTTCCACTCCTTTGTTTATAAACATCATGTGAGAAAGTAAAGGGACAAAGGATTGTTATCATGCTATGGTAGCCTTCCTCAAAGTCCATATGAAAGAAAAAAATGTAGCGGTTGCTGCTAAGATCTGGGAGCCATACAGTAAGCAGAAAAAAGGAGCAGATGTTGGCACTGCACCACAGTTGTCTTTCTGACTATTATTTTTTTTATGTTCAATTAGTTTTTTGGATAATATAAAGAATTGAGAATGGTGGTGTTCTAAGTATTTGGCAGGCAAGGGACAAAAGAAAGGTAAGTGCTAAATTTTTTTTTTTAATCTGAAACCAATCAAAATGGTGAACTGATTTTTTTCTCTTTTTTCTTTATTTTTTTTACTATCTTACTGCATTAATATTTTCTTAAAGATTAGATAAGGCTGTAAATCCTTTCTTAAATGATGATTTCCTTCGGGATTGGAAGGCTGTGATTCTTGCAAATAGCAACCTCCTATGAACTTGATGAGAAATAAATTAGATGCAAAATTTTTCAAATTTTTTTCGACAAAATTCTCTTATTCCACTTAAGCTTTCATATCATTAAATAATTCATCAATGAAAGTGGAGGGTTGCTACAAGGCAGTAGCAATCCTTTCAAAATCCTCTTAGATGATGCTTTTAGATTACAAAACTGATGAGAGGCTCTTTCAAACACATTCTCTCCTACTTTTCTTGCTATTACCTCAAGTGGGTCTTCATCGTTGAAAAAGAGAAAAAAAATGAACAACCTATACAGAAAAAAGTTTGGTCTTTTAAATTTTCCACTTTTTTATTTTTATTGATTTTTTTCTAATTTTTGTTGTACTTTTTCTATTCGTAGGAGTGTTAATTAGGTGAGAGGCTCGGAGCAGCCGAATAGAAAAAATTAGATCCATCTCAATTGGATGGAAAGCTTGGAATAGATGAGGTAACTTTTTTCTCCTTCTCTATAAAATTTATTGAAATCTATTATTTAAATCCATCATGGGCCCTGAGCCTCCCTCTCCATCATTTGTTATGGTTAAGAGAAATGCGAAAGAAAAAAAATCATACAAATAGAAGAGAAAACTTGCAGAAGAGTATGATGTACCTGCCCATGCCACACGATGGAGAGGACATCACATTCAATTGAATCAGCATCCACGTAAGAGTTCGTAGCTTACTTACAAGGAAAAACAAAAGAAAGAAAAAATACGAGAGCACATCAAATTTGATAGGACATAATATAGGTGTCCCTTACTCTTTAAAAGAAACGGGGAACACAATGGACTGTCTCATTAAAACGGACTTAAGAAAAAAGGTGAGTTTGATAGTATCTTTTTTTATTATTTTTATTTTATATTTTTCTAATGGGGTTGGTGGATATGGATGGTGATTGCGGTAGCTGCACCACTCCAGTAGTGATGGTAGCTATGGTTATCGTGTAGGCGGCACTATGGTGGCGAAGCTGATGAGTAGCGAGCAAAGCACTTGGTTCATTATTGGAGTTGGGAAGTGGAGGATGCATCGGTAGTTGAGATCCAAGCAACTTTCCAAGGTTATCTGGTGAGACTTCTTCTTATTTTTATCTCTTTTATGCTTAAATCAATAGAAGTTTAAATCTATAGAAAGAAGATATATTTAAAATCTTGAAATTTAATTCGTTACTTCTGTCATTTTAAAAGCATTTCTCTTTTAAAAAGAAATACTTTTATGTTTTTCAATATAAAGCTAAGTTATTTTCTCTTCTTCTTGGTCCATTTTTGTAGCTAATTAATTTCTGATTTTGCTAAATTTTAAATACATTATAGAATTATATTGGGCTATGAGTTATTCTTTCACAATCTCTAACATCTTATCTTTCTGAAGTACAATTCATTGATCACCTAAATAAAAATTTTGAAATTTTCTTCGATAGCTAAAAGATTGGGTTCTATATTCTCCTTTGGTAGGATGAGCTAATTGCATGATTCTAATGGATCATGTTACCTCAGAGTTACCATTTTACTCAGCTTAATACTTCGCGATGTTCATCTCATGGATCCGGATCCTTCGATTTGGTCCTGCCCATCAGGCTCGGAGGATTCCTGAGTGATGCATGTGTCAACTTCGAGGGAGTACTCCTAACCTCTCTCTTCCAATTTCATCATATTAACGAAGCCTTTGATATAAGCATTCTTCACTCTTTCCCCCTTTTCTCCCTAAAATCCCTTGAGAAAATTTTTAAATTTTTCATATTGGTAGGTTTTAAAGAAAAAATAGCTACTACGAAAATATTTCATCCAAATTGAATGCTCTATTCTTTTTTCTTTGGATTGATTTAGACTTATCAATTTTAAACTTTTAGTTATTGTAAAACAAAAAGAAAGTACCACTTTGAATAAGCGCCAATGTCCCATTTTGGTTATGCAAAGTCCATTACTGTGAAAAAGATTTCTATGAGGAGGACAATAGCTATTTATGAAGGAGTATTTATGAAAAAAATAAATATTATTTTCTTTTTTTATTATTTTTATTATCCAATAGCAAAAAATTTCAGAAGTAGTTCATAAATCCATCATGTCTTCTGTTCATTGACTTATATTAATATACATTTTTCTTTTAGGATCTACAGCAAGTTTAGAGGATGGGGGTGCTGAGTGCATTTCCATGTTTCATACCGGCTCTGCAAAATTAGTTGCAGTAAGGCAGTCTTCTCTTCTTTTGGTAATCTGCTTTTAACTAATGCTTATCTTTTATTTACATATTGTTGATGCTTTTTAATTATTAGGTAACACTATTTTTTTAATTATTATACATGAATATTGAAATTAAAATGATGAATATATTTGGAGGAACCAAATGGTATCTTTCTTCGTTGCTATTTGAATGTATATTAGAACCAAATTTGGTCTAATAAATCATTGAAATCTTTTATCATTTGAAATATACAATGAAAATCCTGATCTAAAATTTTGAATGAGCTATGCATATGAGTATATATTATTTATTTTTTTCATGTACTAATTTATTGGATACTAATAAAGTATGAATATAAGTATATGATATATTTAATTAGTGCATTATATTTGATGAGATCAGAAAGATTCCACACTTATTCATACTTGATATCTTATCTAAAACTTATTTTTAGTTTTTTCTATATTTTAAATAATTTTGGTTGAAAAAAATTTAGATTTTTGGGTTTTTTATGCATGAATTTTTTAATTATAAATAAATATATGGATCATGAAATCCATATTAATTTTGATCATGAAAGATGAATCATCTGAGAATCCTTTCATATTAATTTATCATTCAATCCAAATCAAATAAATAATCTAATTTTCATAGTGGTTTTGTATTTTATAATTATTTTTTTAAAATTTTTTAAATTGATTTAAGAATTTATATCTAAATGTATAAAATATATAGATTTATTATATGTAGTTAAAAAATATTTAAAAAATTAAAAAAAATAATTATATTAATGGGATAACACTAATTCATAAAAAAATTATCTTTTAATATTTTAAGATTAATTTTAGAATTTTATATATAAATTTATTATATATGGTCTAAAAAATATGCAAAGATCAACATAAATAAAATTGATAGTTTTGGTTGTACGAAATTATAATATATGCATATATATTATTAAAAAAATAATTTGAAATTATGGATTATATTTTTTAATTAATTTTAAGATTTAATATTAAATATTTAAAATTATGGGTTATTTTTTAGTCATTTTGAGTCATATTTTATTATGGAACTCAATTTAGTAATATTCTAATAATGTTTTTTAATGTTCATATTTTTTATTTAGATGAAAGAGTTATGATAGATGA
>QRFJ01007201.1:0-53658 GCA_006176705.1 Cocos nucifera
ACCCTCAAGGTGAACTGTCGATGCACCTCAGGTCAAAGAACCAGACACACTACTGCAGCATCGAGTCAGTCATTGACGAGAAGGTAGACTCCCTAATGACTACTCGAGGTGGTCACGCTCAGTGCCCTCGTTCTCTAACGAGTACCTATACTCTCGCTCCGGTGTCTCCACACCATAGACTCAAGACTCATCTACTAAAGAGAAGCGATTGTACACCAACCTTTCGGATCAATCACCATCCTCGTGATGATCCTATGGTCGGGAGCATTTTATGAGTTAATAATGATTATTCATGTCTTAAATTTTCAACTCTTGAAAATATGAATTATCATTACCATTAACTCAAAGGATGTATCACAGACACTAAATACACATATGTGATAGAAAATAACCCATTTTATTGATTATTAGTCAAAATTATAATTTTGCCCCTAGAAGTGTATTACAAGTGTCAGCCAATTCTGGCTTCTAGGGCACATATATCTAACAATCTCCCACTTATCCTAAAGCCAATTGGCTACAAGTCTAAGTCCCATCTTCTCAAGGTGGGCTTCGATCTTCTGCTGGCCCAACGGCTTTGTAAGTGGGTCTGCCACATTATCTGTGGAGTCGACTCTCTTGACCTCGACGTAACCCTTCTCGAGGTAATCGTGGATGAGGTGGTATCGCCGCTCAATGTGCTTGGATTTTGGTGAGACCTTGGCTCCTTAGCAAGGGCTATGGCGCCATTGTTGTCGCAGTATAGAGGAATGGCATCTGATGGCATTACTCCAATTTCTGCAGCAAACTTCTTGTACCAGAATGCTTCCTTCGCAGCCTCTGATGCAGCGATATATTCTGCTTCCATGGTGGAATCTGCTATCACCGTTTGCTTGGAAACTCTTTCCAGCTGACAGCACCACCATTGCACACAAACAGACTCCCAGATGTCGACTTTCGATCATCTATATCGGACATGAAATCCGAGTCTGTGTATCCCTGGACTTGGAGTTCTCCGTTACCAAAGACCAACATCATATCCTTAGTTCTTCTCAAGTACTTAAGGATACATTTCACAGAAGTCCAGTGTTCTTCACCTGGATTTGACTGATATCTGCTTGTGACACTCACAGCATGGGCTATATCAGGTCGTGTACATAGCATGGCATACATGAGGCTCCCTATTGCAGAAGCATAAGGGATCTTGCTCATGCGTTCTATTTCCTCAGGTGTGCTAGGGCACATCTTCTTGGAAAGATGAATACCATGTCTGAAGGGTATTAATCCCCTCTTAGAGTTTTCCATACTAAACCTCTTTAGTACTTTCTCTATGTACATCTTCTGTGAAAGTCCTAGCATCCTATTCGGTCTATCCCTATAGACCTTAATTCCTAGAATAAAGGATGCTTCACCTAGGTCTTTCATGGAGAATTCCTTGGACAACCATATTTTGACTGTTGTCAATCATGGGAATATCATTCCCAATAAGGAGGATGTCATCCACGTACAATACGAGGAAGACAACAGCGCTCCCACTGACCTTTTTGAAAACACATGGTTCCTCTTCATTTTTGATGAAACCAAACTTTTTGATCACATCATTGAAATGAGTGTTCCAGCTCCGAGATGCTTGCTTAAGTCCATATATGGACCTTTGCAGCTTGCAAACCTTGTGATCAGTATCACTGGATGTGAAACCTAGCGGCTGTTCCATATAGATATCTTCCTCAAGATATCCATTTAAGAATGCCGTTTTCACGTCCATTTGCCATATTTCATAATCGAAATAGGCTGCAACGGCAAGCAATGTGCGGATGGATTTTAGCATAGCCACTGGGAAAAAAGGTATCCTGATAGTCAATGCCTTCGCGTTGACTATAACCTTTTGCCACTAGTCTAGCCTTGAATGTCTCCACATTTCCCATCTGCACCAATCTTTCTCTTGAAGATCCATTTACACCCAATAGGTACTATACCTTCTGGTGGATCTACCAAGGTCCAGACTTGGTTTGAGTGCATCGAGTCAATTTCTGACTGCATTGCCTCTAGCCATTTCTCGGAGTCGATATCTGATATCGCCTCGTTGTAGGTTTTGGGATCATCACCATGAGCACCATTACCTACGAGGAACATTTTCTCTACTTCCTCTGAAATAATACCTAAGTATCTTTCAGGGGGATGGGAAAACTCTTTTCCGATCTACGAGGTGGAGGAGGTAGTGTTCTTATTGGCTCAACCTGATTTGGTTCCAATTGGTCCTTAGCTCGTTGTACTTGTGAGACTTTCTCATCAAGCTTAATCTGCTTTCCAATGCCGCTATCTTGAATAAACTATTTTTCAAGAAAGATGGCATGTCGACTCACAATCACATTGTGGTCTTCTGGAATGTAGAAATAGTATCCTAATGACTCTTTAGGATATCCTATGAATCGAGCTCTGAAGGACCTAAACTCTAACTTGTCCGCTTGTTGTCTTTTGACATGAGCCGGACAACCCCAAATTCTGAGATGACTCAGACTTGGTTTCTTACCGTGCCATATCTCATACGGTGTGGTAGGAACGGTTTTAGAGGGAACCCTATTCAGTAGATAAATTGAAGTTAACAATGAAGTGTCCCCAAAGAAAATCAGGGAGGTCTGTGAAGCTCATCATGGATCGAACCATATCCAATAGAGTCCGATTTCTCCATTCTGAAACCCCGTTGAGTTGAGGTGTTCCTGGTGGAGTCCATTGAGAGACTATGCCATTTTTCTTGAGATAGTCTAGGAATTTTCGGCTAAGGTATTCACCTCCTCGATCTGATCGAAGAACCTTAATGGGTTTTTCCAGTTTATTTTTCTACTTCATGTCTGAATTCTTTGAACTTTTCAAAAGCTTCAGACTTGTGTCTCATAAGATACACATACCCATACCTAGACAGATCATCGGTAAAGGTAATGAAGTAGACAAAATTGCCTCTAGCCGGCACATCAAATGGGCCGCACACATCAGTATGTACTAGGGCAAGGAGATCTGTGGCCCTCTCCCCATGTCCAACAAAAGGGAGTTTAGTCATTTTGCCTTGAAGACAAGATTCACAAGTTGGATATGACTCGAAAGTCAATGGACTCAATAGCCCATTTTTCTCCAATTTGTTGATCCTATCTTCTGCTATATGACCTAATCTCAGGTGCCATAGATATCTATCGTTTGGACTATCCCTAGGTCGTTTGGCATTCACGTTTTGCTCGATAGTTAGAATAGGTACATCAATATGTAGCTGATAAAGACCATTAATAAGGAAAACCATTTGCAATTTTATTTCTTTCATAAAGAATGTTACAATGGTCCTTAAAGAAGGTAATCACATAGCCTTCTTGTGCTAAGCATGAAACAGAAATCAAATTCCTGCTAGCTGCAGGCACATAATAACAGTCTTTCAAAACTAAGTCTAAACCAGATGGTAATCGAAGAGGGTATGTTCCCACGGCTACTGCAGCAACTCTTGCTCCATTACCGATGCGTAGGATCATGTCTCCATCCCTCAGCCTCCTGCTATCCTCAAGACCCTGCATGGAAGTGCACAGATGAGCACTAGAACCAGAGTCAAGCACCCAACTGGATGCAGAAGAAACCGTAAGGTTAGACTCAATAACGAGCATACCTCCAGAAGGACCTTCCTTCTTGTTCTTCAGGGTGGCCAGGTAAGTAGGGCAGTTCCGCTTCCAATGGCCGTCGCTGTTGCAATGGAAATACTTTTCTTTGACATCGGCCTTTTTCTTCGGCTCTGCCTTCTTCTTCTTTGCTCCTTCCACCTTCTGCTTTTTCACAGACTTCTTTTTCTTTCCATAAGACTTTTCTTTTGGAAGAAGTCCGTTCCATAGCAAGAACTGAGCCTTTAGAACCTTTCATAGAAAGCTCAGCGGTAACCAGCATATTCATTAATTCGGCCAAGGAATTTTGAAGTTTATGCATGTGGTAATTCATGATGAATTGCCCATATGCATCAGTCAAGGATTGCAGAATAATATCATTCTGCAGGTCCAAGTCTAACTTCACACCGAGCTTCTCAAGCTCTTCCATGTCCTTGATCATTCATCAGACAGTGATCTTGGACTGACTGCCCATCACGCATCTTAGCCTTAAAAAGTCATTTCGTGACTTGATATTTGGCTGCGCGACTCTGTTCACCAAACATCTCCTGCAGGTGAGCCAACATTTGGCGAGCAGTCCCGATATCTTCATGTTGGCGCTGGAGCTCATCAGACATCGAGCCCAACATGTAATATCTGGCCTTATTATCTTCGTCTATCCATTTTTCAGAGATGCTCTCTGTTCAATGGATGGACGGGCTGGTAAGGTGGGAGGGTCCTGGTCCAATACATGGGTTAACTTCTCGGAACCCAAAACTATTTTGTAGTTCCTGAGCCAATCTTTATAATTGGGTCCGGTCAGTCTATGTGTGTCCAGGATACGTGCTAATGGGTTGGACGCAGACATTTTTCTATAGAGAGTCAAAGATTCTAGTTAGATACTGTAATTATGACTTGACCAATTTATTTAGAAATTTTATTTTTAAATAAATTAGCTCCCACTATTTTCTCGGATCCCTACACTCCCTCTGTAGAGATGCAAAAATCTCCATGATTAATGATTTCTAGTGGGTGGTGCGGTCTCACCAACTGACTCATCACCTCACCTAACAGTTATTGGTGATGGGTTAGCCAATGAGTGAACAACTCTTGTTCAATGATTCTCTAATCATGGTGCACCCAAACTTGGTCTCTAATTCATGAATCTCACCGTATCCGAAATATTGATCCACTCCTTAGTTAAGTCAGACCCACCATTTGCATAGACTGGGTTCCTAATTGAGTCTCTCACCGTATCCAAAATATTGAGCCCAACTCATCCTCCAGCCCATAGCATCCAATGCCTAATAGACATGGTTGCATCTTTCCGGTGCAACTGAGCCACTGTATCCAGCCGAGAACAATCAACCCCGGGAAGGGCCCGCACATCTACAATGGTGGAAGACCTCAGACTTAATCTTTTCTTAGGGAGAATTGATTCAGGTCTCATTAAACTAGACTTGTCATAGTCATAACAATTATGACTAACCTAGTGGCATGGGTTAGCTCGGATTATTGACCACCTCAGATCAGAACTGTGTCAACAGATATGGCCAGGTAAGTGAGATCGGTGGAAGGAATATGCCATTAACTCGTACAAGAATGCATTCAGGTCGAGTAGCTTCCAATTAAAAATCAGTCGGTCGTATGTGCCAAACTTACCTTAGACACCAAATTGTTGAGTCAGAACCAATTGGGTTAGCCTACAATCCAGACTCTAACCTCTGAGCCTAATTAGGTCTTGCTTGATCGTGACTCGATCTTGACCCAGACTTAATCCTATTAGGCTGGTCAATTTAAGCATTGTTGATCCCATCTAACCAACTCTTGATTCGGTTTGATCAACCGCTTAGACCTAATTGAGCTACCCAAGCCCGAACCCAGTATTATGAATATGTCTTAGATCTAAAATTCTCAATTTTAGACCTAATTAATATTTCCATAATCTTAATTTTTAATTAAGTAGGGTTCATAAACAAAATATGCACAATAAATCCTAGGGTTTCAGGATCTAGGGTTTTGCAGAAAGTAAGTTTTGGGATTTCTGATTAAGGACGAACACGCAGCACCCCTACACATCATAAGAACACCCCATCGAATGGGAAAGAGAGGGCCTTTAAACCCTTCTTCATTCTTATGACCGGACGGCCAAGAGGAACGCCTTAATCAGGAACATGCAATACTACAAAATAGTTTTAGATCTATATCATATATCTCATATACAAATTAGATCTAATCATGGCATATTTTGCATACATCTCATGTATCGAATCATGCATATTTTTAGATCTAAATTATCTCATAATAATCTAAAAAATTAGATTTAAATTGATCTAATCAAAATAAATTCTAATCTAGATAATTATGTAGAACTATTCTACAACTAGTCTAGACATGCATCAATCATATCTCATATGATGTATTTAAAATTAAATAATTTTTATTTACTATTTTTTAGATGTTATTATAACCATTATAATATCAAAAAATAGTAAATAAATAGATCTAAAATATGATTTAATCAAATTAAATTAAAAACATGCAAGACTATTCTATAGAACTATTCTATTTTAGAACTAGTCATGCATATTTTCTAATCTTAGATCCAAATCATTTAATTTTAATTTTTTCTGATTTTAGATCTGATCACATCTCATGTGACATCTAAAATCACTTATTTTTTAATTAAAATAAATTTAAAAATAGATCTAAATACTTTTAGAACCTTGGCTCTGATACCAGTTGAAGGAAAATCCTGATTTTCGGACCAGGTTCGTTCAGATCTGATCAGATCAAGAGATATATTTCAAAAATTTTTTTCTCTTTGATCTAGATCAGATCTAAGATATTTTAGATCTAATTATTATTATTTTAAAAATTAAAATAAAATTAGATAAATTAAATCAAATTTAATTTACCTTGAAGTGGGTAATCCTATTACCCGTTGATGATCCTGTAAGCAGCGGAAGGTTCTGGATCTAGCCACGCAAGTGCCTGGCCTCTACCGGATATCCACTCAGGCTGGATCTGGAGATCCTCTTCTTCTCTATCACATCTCCAAAAATTAGATCTGGATCTGATCTGGAGGATCTTCAAAACTCCTTTTGAAGATCAGCAGTCGTCCTTTGCAGCAGTGCAGCCTTCTAGCTTTCAGTCACCTTTCTTTGATCTGGATCGCACCAACCAAGGTCCAAAACCTTTTGGACGTGGAGAGGAGAGGGAGAAGGTGGTTTGGCATGGAGGAAGAGGGGAGAGGCAGCCTTGGGGCATGGGGTTTGAATTTCTCAAACTTAATTTGAGTTGGGCGCAGGGTCTTATTTATAGACTAAGCTGTGATCCAACTCCTCTTCTTCCCAACCAATCACAACTCTTTGTGAAATCAGATCTAAATCTGATTGGTGGGAATAGAGTCCCCTGGATTCCTCCTTAGAGGGTGCCTAAGACCAGTCAAAGTTGGTTCTTAGGAGAACTCTAATTGGAATCCAAAAAGGAGATGGAGTCCCTGTCCAACAGGGACTCCTAGGCGCCTCCAACTTGGGCACACGCCAAGGGTGGCGTGCGCCCTCTTCCTTGCCAGGTTCTGGTAGGGGGACAGGCCCCCACCAGCTCTCCAATAGGTGCATGACATGTGGACAAAAGTCAAAGTGTCAATGGTCAACATTTGACCAGTCAAAGGTAGACTTTTGACCAAAGTCAAAGAACAAGAAATGGCAGGTGACCAAAAATGGCAGGTAATGTCTTACAAAATAAGACAACCTTTTCTGACTTGGACAACCTCCAGTCAGACCATATGAAGGCCTCTGATTGAGCACAAACTCCTTTGGCTCAGTCAGGACAACTTATTTATGATAGTAAAAGAAGAACGTTAGGTTCAATCGAGTGCTAGCACGATTTTCTTGAACCTAATTGAATCTCATTCAGATCAATTGAACTAGATCAGTTCAATTGATGATCACCAGATTCAAACCCTTATTTGTGTGACCCAGTTAGGTTCAGTTCTGTATGGTAATGGGATATGTCATGATCTCTATCATCGACATCATCGAAACTCCTTTCGATGGATCAGAACTCTTCTGATTCGAACAGCTAGAATGATCGATCATCTAAATCATTCTAATTGCTCCCAAAATCCACCAGTGACACCTAGCAGTATATGGTGGCAACCCATCAGAGCTGAATGCGAACCTCTTGGTGCAGCTACCTGTGTGATTAAGTTCTTCTATCTTGAGCCCCGATCAGATTAGGGTTAAGGTGAACTCGTCAAACCCTAGTTTCTGTCATATGATGTAATCATTCGATTCAAGTCCGATGTGAAAATCTAAATAGAAACTCTTTCTATTATTTCACTCTGCCATGGCCATGGACTTCTGGACTTGATTCTCATGATCATCATAGGGCTGCTCCTCTACCACCGAGGTAGATAGATTCCATCTTGATGCATCCAGTTCCTACAATGAACATGCTATAGCCAACATACACCTCAGGGTTCCATATGGCTAGGAGACCGAGTAATGGTGTAGTCAAACTATAACACCCTCAAGGTGAACTACCGATGCACCTCAGGTCAAAGAACCAGACACACTACTGCAGCATCGAGTCAGTCATTGACGAGAAGGTAGACTCCCTAATGACTACTCGAGGTGGTCACGCTCAGTGCCCTCATTCTCTAACGAGTACCTGTACTCTCGCTCTGGTGTCTCCACACCATAGACTCAAGACTCATCTACTAAAGAGAAGCGATTGTACACCAACCTTCCGGATCAATCACCATCCTCGTGATGATCCTATGGTCGGGAGCATTTTATGAGTTAATAATGATTATTCATGTCTTAAATTTTCAACTCTTGAAAATATGAATTATCATTACCATTAACTCAAAGGATGTATCACAGACACTAAATACACATATGTGATAGAAAATAACCCATTTTATTGATTATAGTCAAAATTATAATTTTGCCCCTAGAAGTGTATTACAAGTGTCAGCCAATTCTGGCTTCTAGGGCACATATATCTAAACAAACAAATTTTAGGAGTGAAAATGGATACCACTAGGGTCCTAAGGTCCGACAAAAAAGCAAATCAAAAAAAATCACAAAGCCTAAAGCTCGTCTGGCTAAAATTCATAGTATGGTTACAACAAGGTCTATCATTATCAAGAAGGAGCTGGGAGGACTTTTGTTGAGGAGGTCGGCTAGTACACAGGGTTGGACACCCATGGGGGCTTCCATCATTCTGAAAATAAGTTGTTCTTGAATGAAGCTCTGAACTCAGTCGTCTTTAGAGGCCGATCTTCAAGGATTCGCTAAGACCAAGGGATCAACTTGGTTGAGATTTGGATTTGGCCGCCATAACTCCAGTTGGCACTATATCAAAGTTGGACTTCCAGTTGGACTTCGGCGGAGGCTATTTTATCCCCAACACTTATTCTCCTACTCTTGAGTTCGAAGTTCGAATGAAGAAAGTACTAAAAACTTGCAGTCATCGAAGTTCTTTTTGGCTTTCTGCCCTCAGAAGATGAAAAGTTTTGGCTCATTTGAACTAGCACCGAAGCTTCTTTAATACTGAATAACTTGAAAGATCTCAGCTTTTAAAATTTCTCCCAGTGCGGAGCTCTATATACGGCATCATAATGGTCCTGTCAGACATCTACTGCAGCCATGATGAAGAGGACACATGGAGAGCAAGAATTCGACATGGATGATCCGTAATCATAACAATCACAGGATTCTCCTACCTATTTAGGTATTCTCTCCTTCTCTTCCCCCACTCTGGTTCTTCTTCTATGTTTATTCTTTGCCTTTTGTCTTCCTCAAGTCTAAGCATCCCATTTTGTTCCTTTTGTGTGTTAGATATATGTGCCCTAGAAGCTAGATTGGCTGACACTTATAATACACTTCTAAGAATAAAATTATAATTTTAACTATAAATAATAAAATAAATTATTTTCTATCATAGTGTGTATTTGAAAGTATCTGTGATACATCCGTTGAGTTAATGGTAATGATAGTTCATATTTTCAAGAGTTGAAAATTTAACACATGAATTTTCATTATTAACTCATAAAATGCTCCTGACCATAGGATCATCATGAGGATGGTAATTGATCCAAAAAGTTGGTGTACGTTCGTTTCTTTTGGATAGATGAGTTTTGAGTCTATGATGTAGAGACAGAGTGAATTGGATTGCACCAATAGGGGATTTATCTATCTCGATAGATGAGGAGCAGCCCTATGATGATCATGAGAATCAAGTCTATAAGTCCATGACCATGGCAGAGTAAAATAATAAAAAAAGTTTCTATTAGGATTTTCACATTGGACTTGAATCGAATGATTAATTCATATGACGAAAATTAGGATTTGATGAGATCACCTTAACCCTAATTCGATGGAAGCTCAAGATAGAGGAACTTAATTACATAGGTAACTACACTGAGAGGTTCACTTTCAGTTCTGATGGGTTACCATCATATGCTGCTAGATATCACTGATAGATTTTGGAAGTAATTAGAATGATTTGGATGATCGATCATACTAGTTATCTAAATTAGAAGAGTTCTGATCCATCGAAAGATGTTTCGATGATAGAAATCATGATAGATCCCATTATCATACGAAACTAAATCTAACTGGATCACACAAATAAAAATTTGGATCTGAATATCATCAATTGGATTAACTTAGTTCAATTGATTTGAATAAGATTCAATTAGGTTCAAGAAAATCATGCTAGCACATGATTGAGCCTAATATTCTCCTTTAACAATCATTAAAGCTTATCTCGACTGAGCTAAATATGTTTGGGCTCACTTAGGAATCTTTACTTAGTCTAACTGAAACTTATTTAAGTCAGAAAAAGATTATCTTAATTTATGAGATAAATTTGAGACAACATCTACCATTTTTCATCATCTGCTAAATCTTGTCTTCGAACATTGGTCAAATATTGATCCTGGATACTTAGACATCTGTCCATGTGTCATGCACCCATAGGAGAGTACCTGAGGACTTATCCTCCTACTAAAAAGTGGATAGAAAGGAGGCGCATGCCTAGGAAGGCGTGCATCCCATGAGGATAAAAGATGGAGTCCCATACAGATGGGACTCCAAGTTGCTTCAGGGGATTAAACTGTGTGGCATCAAGAAGTCTTGTTTGACCTAGTCTTGGCACCACCTAAGGAGAGTTTTGAGGGTCTCTCATCTGATTGAATTAGATGATATCATCCCACCAATCAGATTTAGATCTGATTGCACAAAGGATCATGATTGGTCAGGATGATGTGGCACTGCATGGCGCAGCAGGATCTATATAAATCCTATCTACGCCTAGAATTCAATTCTTCTATCTTTAGCCCACAGCACATAGCCCCTCTTCCTCCTTCTCCATGCTACCCTCTAGTCTTCTCTCTTCTCTCCATGCCCAAAGGCTTTTGGGCATGAAAATGGTGCGATCCAAGTAAGTGAAAGGTGCCAGAAAAGGAAGAAGGCATCACTACTGCAAGAGATAATGACTGTTCTTCAAAAGCAATTTTGAAGACCTTCAAGATCAGATCTAGATCTAATTTTTGGAAGATTGATTGAGAAGGATAAGATCTTCAGATCCTGTCCGAGTGGATATCTGTAGAGGTCAGACATTTGCGTGGCTACATCTAGAACCTCAGGCAAACATCGGGATCATCACAGGATAATTAAATTATCCAAAATAAAGATATAATTAAATTAGATTTAATTTTTATTTTTTATTTTTATTATCAGATCAATAAGATCAGATCTGAGGAGTCTCAGATTTGATTAGGATCTTAGAGAAATTTTTTTTAAAATATCCCTCCTAATCCAATCAGATCTGAACGAACCTGATCCAGAAAATAGATTTTTTCTTCAACTGGTATCAGAAACATGATAAATCTACAAAACTAGTTAGATCCTAAAATCTTAGGATTTTATAAATATGTTTTATTTATGAATCCTAAATTTAATTGAGAATTAAGATCATGAAATATATTAGGTCTAAAATTAAGAATTTTCAGATCTAAGATATATTCATAAAATTGGGTTTGGGCTTGGGTAGCTCAATTAGATCTAGCAGTTGATCAAACCGAATCAAGAGTTGGTTAGGTGGGATCAAGAGTACTTAAATTGACTAGCCTAATAGGATTAAGTCTAGGTCAAGATTGAGTCACATGAGTGATCGATCAAGTTAATACCTAATTAGGCTCTATTGTTAGAGTCTGGATTGTAGGCTAATCTGATTGATTCTGGCTCAATAATTTGGTGTTTAAGGTAAGTTTAGCAGATACGATCGACTGAATTTTAATTGGAAGCTACTCGACTTAAATGTATTCTTGTCAAGTTAATGGCATATCCCTTCCATCGATCTTACATATCTGACCATATTTGTCGGTCCAGTCCTGATTTAAGGTGGCTAACAATATGAGCTAACCCATGCTACTAGTTTAGTCATAATGGTTATGGCTATGTCAAGACAAGTTTAAAGAGACCTAAATCAAATCTTCCTAAGAAAAGATTAAGTCTAAGATTTTTCACCATTGTAGATGTACGGACCCTTTTTGAAGTTGATTATTCTCGGCTAGTCACAGTGGTTCAGTTGCACCGAAAAGATGCAACCATGTCTATTAGGCGTTGGATGCTATGGACTGGAGGATGGATTGGGCTCAATATTTTGAATACGGTGAGAGACCCAATTAGAAATTCAATCTATGCAAATGATGGGTCTGACTTAACTAAGGAGTGGATCAATATTTCGGACACGGTGAGATTCATGAATTAGAGACCAAGTTTGGGTGCACCATGATTAGAGAATCATTGGACAAGAGTTGTTCACTCATTAGCTAACCCATCACCAATAATTGTTAGGTGAGAGGTGGGACTGCACCACCCACTAGAAATCAGTAATCATGAAAATTTTTGCATCTCTACAGAGAAAGTGTAGGGATCCAAAAAAATAGTGGAAGCTAATTTATTTAAAAATCAAATTTCTAAATAAGTTGGTCAAGTCTTAATTACAAAATCTAACTAGAAACTTTGACTCTCTATAGAAAAAAGAAAAATATCTGTGTCCAACCCACTAGCCCATATCCTGGACATCCATAGACTGATCGGATCCAATTACAAGGATTGGCTCTAGAACTTCAAAATTATTTTGGATTTTGATAAGTTGACTCATGTATTGGATCAGGATCCTTCAACCTTACCATCTCGTTCGTCCGCTGAATAGAGAGTGTCTCTTGATAAATATACGGATGAAGATAATAAGATTAGATACTACATACTGGGCTCGATGTCTGATGAGCTTTAGCACCAACATGAAAATATCAAGACTGTCCAC
Source organism: Cocos nucifera (assembly GCA_006176705.1). Taxonomy (NCBI): domain Eukaryota; kingdom Viridiplantae; phylum Streptophyta; class Magnoliopsida; order Arecales; family Arecaceae; genus Cocos; species Cocos nucifera. Next base: position 12,939 of record QRFJ01007201.1, read on the forward strand.
TAAATGTTGGCTCACCTACAAGAGTTATTTGATGAATAGAGTCACGCAGCCAAATATTAGATCACTAAATGACTATTTAAGGCTAAAATGTGTGATGGGCAGTCAGTCCAAGATCATTATCTGATGATGATCAAGGACTTAAAAAAGCTTGAGAATCTCGAACTGAAGTTAGATTAGGATCTATAGAATGATATAATTCTACAATACTTGACTGATGCGTATGGGTAGTTCATCATGAACTACCATATGCATAAACTTTAGAATACTCTGATCGAGCTTATGAATATGCTGGTTACTATCGAGCTTTCTATGAAAGGTTCTAAAGGCTCGGTACTTACTATAGAATGGACTTCTTCCAAGAGAAAGTTTTTTGGAAAGAAGAAGAAGTCTGTGAAAAAATAGAAGGTGAAAGGTGGAAAAAAAGGAAGGCAGAGCTGAAGAAGAAAGCTGCTGACAAAAAAAAGTATTTTCATTATAATATTGACAGCCACTGAAAGTGGAACTGCCCTACATACCTAACCATCCTAAAGAATAAGAAGGAGACAGGTCCTTCTGGAGGTATGCTCGTTATTGAATCTAACATTATGATTTCTTCTACATCTAGTTGGATGCTTGACTCTAGTTCTAGTGCTCATTTGTGCACTTCTATGTAGTATCTTGAGGATAGCAGAAGGCTGAGGGATGGTGAGATGATCCTACGTGTCAAAAATGGAGCAAGAATTACTATTATGGTTGTGGAAATCTATCCTCTTTGACTACCATTCGGCTTAGATTTTGTACTTAGGGATTGTTATTATGTGCCTGCTACAAGCAGAAATTTGATTTCTATTTCATGTTTAGCACAAGAAGACTATGTAATTAGTTTTCTTAAGGACCATTGTAATATTCTTTATGAAAGAAATAAAATTACAAGTGGTTTCCATATTAACAGTCTTTATCAGTTACATATTGATGTATCTGTCTTTAATATCGAGCAAAATATGAATGCGATAAGATAAAAATGACCCAAGGATAGTCCAAATGATAGGTATCTATGGCACCTAAGGCTAGGTTATATAGCAGAAGATAGAGTTAACAAATTAGAGAAAATTGGGCTATTGAGTCTATTGACTTTTGAGTCATATCCAATTTATGAATCATGTCTTGATGGCAAATTGACTAAGCTCCTTTTTGTAGGACATGGAGAAAGGATCATGGAACTACTTGCCCTAGTACATACTGACGTGTGTGGCCCATTTGATGCACCGACTAGAGGCAACTTTGACTACTTCATAATCTTTACCGATGATTTATCTTGGTATGGGTATGTATATTTTATGAGACACAAGTTCAAAGCCTTTGAAAAGTTTAAGAAATTTAGATATGAAGTTGAAAAGCAAATTGAAAAATCCATTAAGATTCTTCGATCAGATCGAGGAGGTGAATACCTTAGTCAAAAATTCCTGAACTATCTCAAGTAAAATGGCATAGTCTCTCAATGGACTCCACCTGGAACACCTCAACTCAACGAGATTTCAAAATGGAGGAACCGGATCCTATTAGATATGGTCCGATCTATGATGAGCTTTACAGACCTTCCTGATTTTTTATGAAAATATAGTCTGTTAACTGCTATATATTTACTGAATAGAGTTTCTTCTAAAATCATTTCTACCATACCATATGAGATATATATGGTAAGAAACTAAATCTGAGTCATCTCAGAATTTGGGATTGTCCAGCTCATGTCAAAAGATAACAAGCGGACAAGTTAGACTATAGGTCCTTTAGAGCTCGATTCATAGAATATCCTAAAGAGTCATTAGGATATTATTTCTATATTCTAAAAGACTACAATGTGATTGTGAGTTGGCATGCCATCTTTCTTGAAAAATAGTTTATTCAAGATGGTGGCATTGAAAAGCAGATCAAGCTCGAGAAAAAAATCTCACATGAGCAACGAGCTAAGGACCCTATGGAACCAAATTAGGTTGAGCCAATACAATCACTACCTCCTCCACCTTATAGATCGAAAAGTGTTTCTCATTCCCTAAGAGGTACTTAAGTACTATTTCAGAGAAAGTAGAAAAAATGTTCCTCGTAGGTAATGGGGTTCATGGTGATGATCCCAAAATCTATGATGAGGCGATATCAGATATCGACTCTCAGAAATGGTTAGAGGCAATAAAGTCAGAAATTGACTCGATGTACTCAAACCAAGTCTGGACCTTGGTAGATCCACCAGAAGGTATGATACCTATTGGGTGTAAATGGATCTACAAGAGAAAGATTGGTGTAAATGGGAATGTGGAGATTCAAAGCTAGATTAGTGGCAAAAGGGTATAGTCAACGTGAAGGAATTGACTATCAGGATACTTTTTCGTTAGTAGCCATGCTAAAATTCATTCGCACATTACTTGCTATTACAGCCTATTTCGATTATGAAATATGGCAAATAACGTGAAAACGGTATTCTTAAATGGATACCTTGAGGAAGATATCTATATGGAACAGCCACTAGGTTTCACATCCAGTGATGTTGATCACAAAGTATGCAAGCTGTAAAGGTCCATATATGGACTTAAGCAAGCATCTCGGAGCTGGAATACTCATTTTAATGATGTGATCAAATTATTTAGTTTCATCAAGAATGAGGAGAAACCATGTATTTTAAAAAGGTTAGTGAGAGTACTATTATCTTTCTCGTACTGTACGTGGATGATATCCTTCTTATTGGGAATGATATTTTCATGTTGACCACAATTAAAATGTGGTTATCTAAAAAATTCTCCATGAAAGACCTAGGAGAAGAATCCTTCATTCTAGGAATAAGGTTTATAGAGATAGACCGAATATGATGCTAGGTCTTTCATAGAAGATGTACATAGAGGAAGTGCTAAAGAGGTTTAGCATGGAAAACTCCGAGAGGGGATTGGTATCCTTCAGACATGGCATTCATCTCTCCAAGAAAATGTATCCCGACACACCTGAGGAGATTGAACGCATGAGCAAGATCCCTCATGCTTCAGCAATAGGGAGCCTCATGTATGCCTTGTTATGTACATGACCTAATATAGTCCATGTTGTGAGTGTCACGAGCAGATATCAGTCGAATCTGGGTAAAGATTACTGAACTTCTATGAAATGTATCCTTAAGTACTTGAGAAGAACTAAGGATATGATGTTGATTTTTGGTAATGGAGTACTCCAAGTCTAGGGGTATACAAACTCGAATTTTATATCCAATATAGATGATCGAAAGTCGACATCTGGGAGTCTATTTGTGTGTAATGATGGTGTTGTCAGTTGTAAGAGTTCCAAGTATACAGTGATAGTAGATTCCACCATGGAAGTAGAGTACATCGCTGCATCAAAAGCTGTGAAGGAGATATTCTAATACAAGAAGTTCACCGTAGAGATCGGAGTGATGCCATTGGATGCCATTTCTCTGTATTACGATAATAATGGTGCCATAGTCCTTACTAAGGAGCCGAGGTCTCATCAGAAATTCAAGCACATCGAGTGGCGATACCACCTCATCCATGATTATCTTGAGAAAAGTTACGTCAAGGTCAAGAGAGTCAACTCCACAGATAATGCGGCAGACCCACTTACAAAGTCATTGGGCCAATAGAAGATCGAAGCCCACCTTGAGAAGATGGGACTTAGATTTGTAGCCAATTGGTTTTAGGTCAAGTGAGAGTTTGTTAGATATATGTGCGCTAGAAGCCAGATTGACTGACACTTATAATACACTTCTAAGGATAAAATTATAATTTTAACTATAAATAATAAAATAAATTTTTTTCTATCATAGTGTATATTTGAAAGTATCTGTGATACATCCCTTGAGTTAATAGTAATGATAGTTCATATTTTCAAGAGTTGAAAATTTAAGACATGAATTTTCATTATTAACTCATAAAATGCTTCCGACCATAGGATCATCATGAGGATGGTGATTGATCCGGAAGGATTGGTGTATGATTGCTTCTTTTGGATAGATGAGTCTTGAATCTATGGTGTAGAGACATCGGAGTGAGAGTACAGATACTTGTTAGAGAACGAGGGCACTGAGCGTGACCACCTCAAGCAGTCATGAGGAAGTCTACCTTCTCATCGATGACTGGCTCAAAGTTATAGTAGTGTATCTGGTTCTTTGATCTGAGGTGTATCGACAGTTCACCTTGAGAGTGTTATAGTTTGACTACACCATAACTCGATCTCCTAGCCATTCAAAATCCTAAGGTGTATGTTGGCTATAGCATGTTCATTATAGAAATTGAATTACACCAATAGGGGATCTATCTACCTCGATAGATGAGGAGCAGCCCTATGATGATCATGAGAATCAAGTCCATAAGCCCATGGCCATGGTAGAGTGAAATAATAGAAAGAGTTTCTATTAGGATTTTCACATTGGACTTAAATCAAATGATTAATTCATATGATGAAAATTAGGGTTTGATGAGATCACCTTAACCCTAATCTGGTCGGGGCTCAAGATAGAGAAACTTAATCACACAGGTAACTGCATCGAGAGGTTCACTTTTAGTTCTGATGGATTGCCACCATATGCTGCTAGGTGTCACTGGTGGATTTTGGAAGCAATTAGAATGATTTGGATGATCGATCATACTAGTTGTCTGAATTAGAAAAGTTCTGATCCATTGGAAGATGCTTCGATGATGTCGATGATAGAGATCACGACATATCCCATTACCATATGGAATTGAACCTAACTGGATCACACAAACAAGAGTTTGGATATGGATATCATCAATTAGATTAACCCAGTTCGATTGATTTGAATAAGATTCAATTAGGTTCAAAAAAATCATGCTAGCACACGATTGAGCCTAATATTCTCCTTTAACAATCATTAAAGCTTGTCTAGACTGAGCCAAATATGTTTGGACTTACTCAAAAATCTTTACTTAGTCTGACTGGAGCTTGTTCAGGTCAAAAAAGGATTGTCTTAATTTATAAAATAAATTTGAGACAATACCTACCATTTTTCGTCACCTGCTAAATCTTGTCTTTGGATATTGGTCAAATGTTGACCCTAGATACTTAGACATCTACCCATATTTCATGCATCCATAGGAGAGTACCTGGAGACTTGTCTCCCTACTAAAAAGTAGATAGGAAGGGGGTGCATGCTTAGGGAGGCGTGCACCCCATGAGGATAAAAGATGGAGTCCCCTATAGATGGAACTGCAGGTTGCTTCAGGAGATTAAACTGTGTAGCACCAAGTAGTCTTTTTTGACCCAATCTTAACGCCACCTAAGGAGAGTTTTGAGGGTCTCTCATCTAATTGGATCAGATGATGTCATTCTATCAATTAGATTTAGATCTGATTGCACAAAAGGCCATGATTGATCAGGATGATGTGGCACTGCATGGCGCAGCAAGGTCTATATAAACCCTATCTGCGCCTAGAATTCAGCTCTTTTATCTTTGCCCACACCACATAGCCCCCCTCCTTCTCCATGCCACCCTCTGATCCTCTCTCTCCTCTCCATGCCCAAGGGCTTTTGGGCATGAACAAGGTGCGATCCAAGCAAGTGAAAGGTGCCAAGAAAGGAAGAAGGCAGCACTACTGCAAGAGACAATGGCTATTCTTCAAAAGCATTTTTGAAGACCTTCAAGATCAGATCTAAATCTAATTTTTAGAAAATTGATTAAGAAGGAGAAAATCTTCAGATCCTGCTCGAGTGGATATCGATAGAGGTCAGGCACTTGCGTGGCTACATTTAGAGCCTCAAACAAACATCGAAATCATCACAGGATAATTAGATTATCCAAAATAAAGGTATAATTAAATTAGATTTAATTTTTATTTTTATTATTAGATCAATAAGATCAAATCTAAGGAATCTCAGATCTGATTAAGATCTTAGAGAAAAAATTTTTGAAATATCCCTCCTGATCCAATCAGATCTGAACAAACCTGATCCGAAAAATAGGTTTTTTTCCTTCATTATGGTCTCTCTGATTTTCGATGCCTCCTTCATCTTTCCTTCATCATTTTGATAGTACCACCAAGCTCTTCATCTGACTTAGGTTAGCATTCTAACTCTTCTCTTGCATTTTTTTATTTTTCTTTCATTTTCCAACCCTTAGGAGCTTTTTGAGGAGGGTTAGTTGTTCTTCCTTGGTTTCTTAAAATTTTATTGCCAATTTCTTCCAAGTTTTAGTAGATTTTCTCTAAATTTGTTCGATCTAGAATGACTTCTAAAATTTCTTGGTCTAGCAGTTTTAGGCACCCATTCAGTCCGAGCTCTCCAAATCCTAGTTCTAGGAAAGGAGTCAAGCTTAGAAAGGTACCTCATTCAACTTTTGTTTCAGAAACTATTCCTTGTTCTCTTTCTCCTAAAGATCTATCTTTGATTCAAGTCTAGTATGAAGTACCTCCTAAGTATGAACTGAAGCTTTTCAGATCGAGTGATCGAGTTTGTGCCCCTTCCTAGAGTCATTTCTATTTGTACTTGGAAGCTCTTCATGCCGAGCCGAGGCTTCCTCTTCCATCCTTCATTATCGTTCTTTTTCACTTTTTGAATATATTCCTTTCCTTCATTGTACCAAACTCTTTTAGATTCATAGTAGGATTTCTTGCTCTCTGCCTCCTGGCCAAAGTCCATCCCATGATTTTTTTATTCTAAATTTTTTCACCCTCAAGCATCATCCTTCTGCCAAAGACTGGTGGTATTTATCACCCCAGTTTGGCAAGAAGGGGTTGCTAAAAGATGTCCCTTCCTCTATTCATAATTAGAAGGGAAAGTTTCTTTTTGCGTTCGGTCCCTTCATAGAGTTAGGGCTTCCCCTCTAGTGAAGGAATCTCTATTCCTAGGCCGCAGGATCGATCTGATCTGAAGCAAAATTTTAAAAAGTTATTTTTTAAGATTCGATTAGATTTAAGAGTTTTCAGATTTGATTAGATTAATTTGATTATAAAAATAAAAATTAAAATAAAATTAGTAACATCTCATGTTACCTGATTGGATAAATGGTTTACCCACATCGATGATCTGACGAAGCTTCAAAGTTTTGATGCTAGTCGAGCACGTGTTTGACTTCTACTAGAGTCCACTTAGGTCAGATTTGAAGATCTCCTCCTTCTAGATCTAATGTCAAAAATTTAGATCTGGAATTAAACTATGGTGCCTTAGATCTGATCTTCGGCAGTGATGCATTTGTCTCAGAAATAGCATCATCTCAACTTGTTCTTCATAGTAGCAGCCTTCAATCTTTGAAGCTGATTTCACCCAACCTTTTTAGGTGTGGAGAAGAGGGAGAGGATTAGGGAAGGAGGCATGGAGATGGAGAAAGGGGCAGCACTTGGGCGTGGGAGAATTTCATCAGGAAACCATAAGGTGCAAGGGTCTTTATATAGACCAAGCACCACTCTGAAGTCCTAGGGCTTTAAGCAACTTATTTGCTTAAATTAGAAGTACTCCCATCTAATTTCCATGCCACCCATCAGATCTAAATCTGATTTGTTGCCCAAACACCAAAAAAATTGGCACCAACAATGGATAAGGATGAGGGCTTGGCATAATACACAAAACACCTAGAGTTTGATCTCATCAAGACTTTATATCCCTTATCCATTAAGGGTGCACACATGGATGGGCATGCGCCCTCCATCTTCACACCAAAATGACCTGGGGGCATGCACCCAAAAATAAACTCCAAGGGTTCATGCCCTTCCTCTTGATTCCTGCATAGATCGGATCAATTTCACCGTTGTCCTGATTCCATCTCATAGTTTTAGGATAAACCCTAATCTGGTTAGGATAAGCCCTAATCTCATTAGGACAAGTCTTGTTCCGACTAGGACAAGCTTTAGTTAGATCAGAATAAGATCAGATAAGGTTTCTGGATAGGTCAAATCAAATTCAACATAGTCGAGATGAACCAAAAAGATGATAGAAGGAGAAAATCAAGTTCAATTATATGCTAGCATGATTTTCTTGAATCTGATTGGATCTAATCTAAATTAATCGAATCATATTAGTCCAATTAATGACATCTAGATCTAAACCCTTGTTTGTATAATCTAGTTAGATTTAGTTTTATATGGTAATGAGATATATCTCGATCTTCATCATCGACATCATCGAAACATCTTTTGATGGATCAGAACTTTTCTGATTCATCCAATTAAAATTATCGATCATTAAGACAATACTAATTGATCCCAAAATTTATCAGTGACACGTAGTAGTATGTGATGGCAACCCATCAAAACTAAATATGAACCTCTCGATGTAGCTACCTATGTGATTGGGTTTTTCTATCATAAGCCTTGATATGATCTAGGTCAAGGTGAACTTGTCGGACCTTATACCTATCATATGAATAATTCATTTAATTCGAGTCCAATGTGAAATCCTAATAAAAACTCCTTTCTATTAATTCATACTACCATGGCCATGGGCTTAAGAACTCGATCTCATGATCATCATAGGATTACTCCTCTATCGAGGTAGATAAATTTCATATTGATGCGATCCAATTTCTACAATAAATATGCTGTAGTCAATATACACTTTAGAATTCTAAAATAACTAAGAGATTGAGTTATAGTGTAATCAAGCTATAACACACTCAAGATGAACTATTGATGTACCTCAGGTCAGAGAACCAAATATATAACTACAACCATTACAAGAAAATTGATCTTTTGCGATGAAATTATTTACGATGAAATTTTTTTTATTACAAATAAAGTTATTTATGATAGAAAAAAATTTTCATCTTAAATAGTTTTTATTTATGATGAAAAATAATTTTTTTTATAAATAATTTAATATTTATGATGGAAATTAGAGTTACATCGCAAATAATAATTATTTATGATAAAAATTTTCCATCATAAATAATCTTTTTTAAATAAATTATTTAAAAAATTAAAAAGATTAGATTATTTATGATAAAAATTTTTCATCATAAATAATTAATTATTTATAATAAAATTTTAATATTCATCATAAATATTAATTATTTATGATAAAAACTTTTCATTATAAATAATATTTGATAAATAAATTATTTAAAAAATTAAAAAGATTATATTATTTATGATGAAAATTATCCATCATAAATAATTTATTATTTATGATACAAATTAGTATTCCATCATAAATAATAAATATTTGCAGCAAAAAATTTTTGTCGCAAATATTATTTGTGACTAAATTATTTATGAGGGAAAATACCATCATAAATAATCTATTATTTATTTTTAGAATAGAAAAGGTGGACTATGTTAAAAAAAGGGCAAAAATATGTCATGCATGGCCAATGCAATGGGGTTGAGGAGTGTGAACGCATCCACTATCAGCTAGCTCATGAGCAAACTAATATATATTTTTTAAATTTTTTTAAAAATTAGTATTTTTTTAAAAAATTATTATTCTCTAAATATTATATAATTTTTAATTTTAAAGATCATCTTCATTATTCATTATTTAAGTAATTATCATATGAATATCATCATAAAAGGCTATCTCGATCTGGCTGCTCTAGCTATGTAGATCAATAAAATTTAATTTTGATGGTTATGAACGATCGTATGATGATCTGATAGATAGAAATCATCGATGAATCCAAAAATTTATAATGATGATCACTATGATATTTATAGCATACTATCAAAATTTTACTTTAATTAAATATAATTATCATAGTTAATTTAGCATGGGATGATTTGAACCATTAAATAAGAAATGAGTGATCAAAAGATCAAATGACATTCGATTATAAGATAATTTTTTAGATAAATGATCTTTACTACTATTTCAATTATCTGTATGGTAGTGATTGTAAAAGCTAAACTTTGCATCTATGAATCATCCATGTTAATTATATTTTACATAAGCATAAGTATAATGGCTTAAGGACTTTAAGAATGTGTATCAAGAGATATGTAGTTTTATATAGTTTACCACGTGGTTTCTTTTTTATGATCACCACTATAAAAATGATCAAACTATCAGTAAAGATCATTTATCTAAAAAAATTATCTTATAATCATATGCCATTTGGCCTTTTAATCACTCATTTTTTATTTAACAATCCAAATCATCTCATACTAAATTGACTATGATAATTATATCTGATTGAAGTAAAATTTTGATAGTATATAATAAATATCATAGAGATCATTGTTGCAAGTTTTCAGACTCATCGATAGTTTCTATCTATCAGATCATCATGCGATCATTCATGACTATCAAAATTAAATTTTATTGATCTATCTAGCTAGAGCAACCAAATCAAGATAGTCTTTTATGACGATACTCACATGATAATTAGTTAAATAATGAACAGTGAAGATGGGCTTTAAAATTTAAAATTATGTAATATTCAAAGAATAATAAATTTTTTTTAAAAGAATACTAACTTTTAAAAAAAAATTAAATAGTGGACGTGCTTGCATCCCTCAATTCCATCGCATCTACCATGCATGATGTATTTTTGCCCTTTTATAAAATAGTCCATCTTTTCTATGCTTTAAATAAATATTAAATTATTTATGATAAAAATATTTCATCATAAATAATTGATTATATGCGATGAAAATTTATTTTTCATAATAAATAATTAATTATTTATGATGAAAAATTTTCATCATAAATAATCCAAACTTTTAAATTTTTAAATTATTTATTTATGAAATATTATTTATGATAAAAATTTTATATCATAAATAATTAATTATTTATGATAAAATTTTTTTATCATAAATAATCCATCCCTTTAAATTTTTTAAATAAAATTTTTATGTTAGATTATTTATGATAAAAATTTTTCATCATAAATAATTAATTATTTATGATATAAATTAATTTTTTATCATAAATAATTAATTATTTATGATGAAAAGTTTTTATTATAAATAATCTAGATTTTTTTAATTTTTTTAAATTATTTATTTATGAAAGATTATTTATGATGAAACTTTTACATCATAAATAATTGATTATTTATAATGAAAAGTTAATTTTCATCATAAATAATTGATTATTTATGATGAAAAATTTTCATCATAAATAATCCATTCCTTTGAATTTTTTAAGTAAAATTTTTATGCTAGATTATTTACGATAAAAATTTTTCATCATAAATAATTAATTATTTATAATAAAAATTTTTTATCATAAATAATCTTGCCCTTTTAATTTTATAAATGATTTATTTATCTAGATACTATTAGTGATGGAAATTTCATTATAAATAAGTTTATCAATTATTTTAATATTTTTTTAAGAGAAAAAAATTTTGCTGGAAAATAATTGGTGGAAATTATTAGTGATGAAAAATTACTTTCCATCATTAATAGTCATTTTAGTGATGAAAATTATGTCGCTATGTTGCTAAATCTTTTTAAATATCCCTCCCCGCAACGTGCCCTCTTTCCTACGAAACCTACTTCTCTCGATTGAAATCCTCTTCTTTCCTTTCTCTGCCCCTCTTCCTAGGCTTCCACCGGCCGACGATCACATCTCTTGTTGCCGCTACCGTTGCTACTGCCACTATCATGCTTGAACTGATCGAAGGTAAGTTCCACAGCCGGTCGGTTAAATTTTTTTTTTATTCTTTAATTCGATCATCGAAGGGGCATGTAGGTGTTGTCGTGCAGTGGCTGGTGGCAAGTGGAGGGGCATTGGGATTGGGTGCCAGCAGGTCATGCATGGGGGTGCTGATGGTGGGGGCTGCTGGTGGTGGAGGTAGAAGGGTGTTACAGGAGTGGGGGGCTGCAGGGGTGGAGCATCGATGGATAGTGGTGATCGATCAAGTGGGAGCCATGGGTGGTCGGGCATCGGAGGGGCATCACAGGGGGTGGTGGCATGATGGGTGGGGGCGAAGGGGCCGTAGGGGGTGAGGGACCATAGGGGGTGGGGCGTGGAGGGGCGGCGATGATAGGTCGAGTTGGGGGCTGGAGTGGGGGCCACGACGGGTAGGGGCGAAGGGGCTGTAGGGGATGGGGTGCCGTGGGAGATGGGGCATGGAGAGGCAGTGGTGACACGTCGGGTGGTGGGCCATGGGTGATGGGGCGTTGAAGGGGTGCTACAAGGGGTGGTGGGCCGCGACGACTGGGGGGCGAAGGTGTCGTAGGAGATGGGGGGCCATGGGGGATGGGGTGTGGAGGGATAGTGGTGATAGGTTGGGTGGACGGCCACAGGTGGTGGGGCACCGCAGGGGTGGTGGGGTGTGATGGGGGGGGATAAGGGCTACAGGGGGTGGGCTAGGGGGTGGGATGTGGAGGGGGGGCAGGTGACATGTCGGGTGAGGGGCCATTGGTGGTGGGCACTGTATAGGATGGTGGGTGGCGACGGGTGGGTGGCGACGAGTGGGGGGCGAAGGGGCCATAGGGGGTTGGGCTCCTCTTTAATCAATTTTTAAAATTTAATAAATAATAATAATAATAGTAATAGTAGTAGTAGTAATAATAATAGTAATAGTAATAAAAGTAATAATAATAATACAAATAATAATAATAATAGCAATAGTAAGAATAATAATAATAGTAATAATAATAATTATAGTAATAATAATAATAGTAGTAGTAGTAATAATAATAACAGTAATAATAATAATAGTGATGATAATAATAGAAATAGTAGTAATAGTATTAATAACAGTAATAGTAGTAATAATAATGATGATGATGATGATGATGATAGTAATAATAATTTGATTGATAAATAAATTTTAAAATAGAGTGATAAAATATTTAAAAATATAAGTTAATTTTTATAATAAAAATAATTAGATTTTTAATTATATTTTTATGCTTTTATTTGTTATAATTTAATCTTTTTATTTATTTAGTCCCTATATTTTATTATGATTATTATTTAATATTTTAATTTATATTAGTCGAAGATTTTAATTTTTAATGCATATGAACTATTCAATCTGGAATCTGGATTAGGATCCAATCAGGAAATTAGATTGGGATTTTGTCTGAGATCGGGTCATGATCCAGGTTGGGATTTGGTTCGGAATCCGGTCTGAGATCATGTTTATAATTAGGATCCAATTTGGGATTTGAATCATGATCTGAGTTGGATCTCAATTGGGATCCCGAGTCTGGATCTGATCCATGATCATGTCCGTGATCCGATCCAGGATTTAGGTTATGATCTAGATCGAACCTTAATTGGGATCCTGATTGAGATTCAGTCTAGGATCCAGTCTGGGATCCTATCGAGGATCCAGTCTGGGATCATGTCCGTGATCTGGGTTGAGATTTGGGTCATGATCTGGGTAGGATCTTGATGGGGATCTGGATCGAGATTCGATTTGGGATCTAGTCTGGGATCCTATCTAGGATCCGGTTTGGTAAGGATTTAGTGCATGCATTGATATAACCTTAAACTCCTATTCAAGAGTCGATCCCAGGGTCCCTAAAATGGACTCTATGAATGGCTCTTAGATGCCCCGATTTGGGCAATTTAGAAATGTATCAATATTTTATTATTGTTATGGTATTCTTTATCTATTATGAAAAATTTCATCATAGTTATCTTGTTTGTTCTTCGGGTACATATTAAATATGGTTAAAATATGATCCATCTATATCGTGTACTTGGAAAACTGTAGGAAGATGATGTCAGATTTTTTCTGAATATGGAATAAAGAACAAAGAACAAAGTACCAAGAAAAAACTTTTTGAAAGGGTAACAATCTACAGGAAAGAGTTGATTCATCATAAGCTATTTTTGTTTGAACCAATTAATTTTTCAAACCTTAAACTGGGTAATGTATGTGATGAAAGTTGAAGGGAAATCCTGATTTCCCGGTCCAGGTTCGTCCAGATCTGATTAGATCAAGAGATATATTTCAAAAATTTTTCTCTTGATCTCAATCAGATCTTGATATGTTTCAGATCTGATTCTTATTATTTTAATAAATAAAATAAAATAAGATAAATTAAATCAAATTTAATTTACCTGATTTGGGTAATCCTATTACCCTGTAGATGATCCTGATTGCAGCGGAAGGTTCTGGATCTTAGCCACGCAAGCGCCTGGCCTCTACCGGTATCCACTCGGGTTGGATCTGGAGATCCTCTTCTTCTCTATCACACCTCCAAAAATCAGATCTGGATCTGATCTGGAGGATCTTCAAAACTCTTTTGAAGATCTGCAGTCGTCCTTTTGCAGCAGCGCAGCCTTCTTGCTTTTGATCGCCTTTCCTTGATCTGAATCGCACCAACCTAAAGTCCAAAACACTTTTGGACGTGGAGAGCAAGGGGAGAAGAGACTATGGCATGGAGAAGGAGGGGAGAGGCAGCCTTGGGGCGTGGGTTTCTAATTGAATTGCTCTCTTAGAATTAGGGTTGGGCGCAGGGTCTTATTTATAGACCTCTTGTGATCCAACTCCTCTTCCTCTCAACCAATCACAACCCTTTGTGAAATCAGATCTAAATCTGATTGGTTGGAATAGAGACCCCTGGATTCCTCCTTAGAGGTGCCTAAGACCAGTCAAACTGGATTCTTAGTAGAACTCTGATTGGAATCCAAAAGGGAGGTGGAGTCCTTGTCCAACAAGGACTCCTAGGCGCCTCCTACTTGGGCTCACGCCACCCTTGGCGTGCGCCCTTCTCCTTGCCAGGTTCTGGCAGGGGGACAGGCCCCCACCAGCTCTCCAATAGGTGCATGACATGTGGTCAAAAGTCAAAGGGTCAATGGTCAACGTTTGACCAGTCAAAGGTAGACTTTTGACCAAAGTCAAAGAACAAGAAATGGCAGGTGACCAAAAATGGCAGGTAATGTCTTACAAATAAGACAACCTATTCTGACTTGGACAACCTCCAGTCAGACCATATGAAGGCCTCTGATTGAGCACAAACTCCTTTGGCTCAGTCAGGACAACTTATTTATGATAGTAAAAGAAGAACGTTAGGTTCAATCGAGTGCTAGCACGATTTCCTTGAACCTAATTGAATCTCATTCAGATCAATTGAACTAGATCAGTTCAATTGATGATCACCAGATTCAAACCCTTGTTTGTGTGACCCAGTTAGGTTCAGTTCTGTATGGTAATGGGATATGTCATGATCTCTATCATAGACATCATCGAAACTCCTTTCGATGGATCAGAACTCTTCTGATTCGAACAGCTAGAATGATCGATCATCTAAATCATTCTAATTGCTCCCAAAATCCACCAGTGACACCTAGCAGTATATGGTGGCAACCCATCAGAGCTGAATGCGAACCTCTTGGTGCAGCTACCTGTGTGATTAAGTTCTTCTATCTTGAGCCCCGATCAGATTAGGGTTAAGGTGAACTCGTCAAACCCTAGTCTCTGTCATATGATGTAATCATTCGATTCGAGTCCAATGTGAAAATCTAAATAGAAACTCTTTCTATTATTTCACTCTACCATGGCCATGGATTTCTGGACTTGATTCTCATGATCATCATAGGGCTACTCCTCTACCACCGAGGTAGATAGATCCCATCTTGATGCAATCCAGTTCCTACAATGAACATGCTATAGCCAACATACACCTCAGGGTTCCATATGGCTAGGAGATCGAGTAATGGTGTAGTCAAACTATAACATCCTCAAGGTGAACTGCCGATGCATCTCAGGTCAAAGAACCAGACACACTACTGCAACATCGAGTCAGTCATTGACGAGAAGGTAGACTAGACTCCCTAATGACTACTCGAGGTGGTCACGCTCAGTGCCCTCATTCTCTAACGAGTATCTGTACTCTCGCTCCGGTGTCTTCACACCGTAGACTCAAGACTCATCTACTAAAGAGAAGCAATCGTACACCAACCTTTCGGATCAATCACCATCCTCGTGATGATCCTATGGTCGGGAGCTGTTTATGAGTTAATAATGATTATTCATGTCTTAAATTTTCAACTCTTGAAAATATGAATTATCATTACCATTAACTCAAAGGATGTATCACAGACACTAAATACACATATGTGATAGAAAATAACCCATTTTATTAATTATAGTCAAAATTATAATTTTGCCCCTAGAAGTGTATTACAAGTGTCAGCCAATTCTGGCTTCTAGGGCACATATATCTAACAATCTCCCACTTGTCCTAAAGCCAATTGGCTACAAGTCTAAGTCCCATCTTCTCAAGGTGGGCTTCGATCTTCTGCTGGCCCAACGGCTTTGTAAGTGGGTCTGCCACATTATCTGTGGAGTTGACTCTCTTGACCTCAACGTAACCCTTTCTCAAGGTAATCGCGGATGAGGATGGTATCACCGTTTGCTTGGAACTCTTCCAGCACAAACAGTCTGCCAGATGTCGACTTTCGATCATCTATATCGGACATGAAGTCCGAGTCTGTGTATCCCTGGAACTTGGAGTTCTCCATTACCAAAGACCAACATCATATCCTTAGTTCTTCTCAAGTACTTAAGGATACATTTCACAGAAGTCCAGTGTTCTTCACCTGGATTTGACTGATATCTGCTTGTGACACTCACAGCATGGGCTATATCAGGTCGTGTACATAGCATGGCATACATGAGGCTCCCTATTGCAGAAGCATAAGGGATCTTGCTCATGCGTTCTATTTCCTCAGGTGTGCTGGGGCACATCTTCTTGGAAAGATGAATACCATGTCTGAAGGGTATTAATCCCCTCTTAGAGTTTTCCATACTAAACCTCTTTAGTACTTTCCTCTATGTACATCTTCTGTGAAAGTCCTAGCATCCTATTCGGTCTATCCCTATAGACCTTAATTCCTAGAATAAAGGATGCTTCACCTAGGTCTTTCATGGAGAATTCCTTGGACAACCACATCTTGACTGATGTCAACATGGGAATATCATTCCCAATAAGGAGGATGTCATCCACGTACAATACGAGGAAGACAACAGCGCTCCCACTGACCCTTTTGAAAACACATGGTTCCTCTTCATTTTTGATGAAACCAAACTTTTTGATCACATCATTGAAACGAGTGTTCCAGCTCCGAGATGCTTGCTTAAGTCCATATATGGACCTTTGCAGCTTGCAAACCTTGTGATCAGTATCACTGGATGTGAAACCTAGCGGCTGTTCCATATAGATATCTTCCTCAAGATATCCATTTAGGAATGCCGTTTTCACGTCCATTTGCCATATTTCATAATCGAAATAGGCTGCAACAGCAAGCAATGTGCGGATGGATTTTAGCATAGCTACCGGGGAAAAGGTATCCTGATAGTCAATGCCTTCTTCACGTTGACTATAACCTTTTGCCACCAGTCTAGCCTTGAATGTCTCCACATTCCCATCTGCACCAATCTTTCTCTTGAAGATCCATTTACACCCAATAGGTACTATACCTTCTGGTGGATCTACCAAGGTCCAGACTTGGTTTGAGTGCATCGAGTCAATTTCTGACTTCATTGCCTCAAGCCATTTCTCGGAGTCGATATCTGATATCGCCTCGTTGTAGGTTTTGGGATCATCACCATGAGCACCATTACCTATGAGGAACATTTCCTCTACATCCTCTGAAATAATACCTAAGTATCTTTCAGGGGGACGGGAAACTCTTTCCGATCTACGAGGTGGAGGAGGTAGTGTTCTTATTGGCTCAACCTGATTTGGTTCCACTTGGTCCTTAGCTCGTTCTGCTTGTGAGACTTTCTCATCAAGCTTAATCTGCTTTCCAATGCCGCTATCTTGAATAAACTATTTTTCAAGAAAGATGGCATGTCGACTCACAATCACATTGTGGTCTTCTGGAATGTAGAAATAGTATCCTAATGACTCTTTAGGATATCCTATGAATCGAGCTCTAAAGGACCTAAACTCTAACTTGTCCGCTTGTTGTCTTTTGACATGAGCCGGACAACCCCAAATTCTGAGATGACTCAGACTTGGTTTCTTACCGTGCCATATCTCATACGGTGTGGTAGGAACGGTTTTAGAGGGAACCCTATTCAGTAAATAGATTGAAGTTAATAATGAATGTCCCCAAAGAAAATCAGGGAGGTCTGTGAAGCTCATCATGGATCGAACCATATCCAATAGAGTCCGATTTCTCCATTCTGAAACCCCGTTGAGTTGAGGTGTTCCTGGTGGAGTCCATTGAGAGACTATGCCATTTTCCTTAAGATAGTCTAGGAATTCCCGGCTAAGGTATTCACCTCCTCGATCTGATCGAAGAACCTTAATGGGTTTTTCCAGTTTGTTTTTCTACTTCATGTCTGAATTCTTTGAACTTTTCAAAAGCTTCAGACTTGTGTCTCATAAGATACACATACCCATACCTAGACAGATCATCGGTAAAGGTAATGAAGTAGACAAAATTGCCTCTAGCCGGCACATCAAATGGGCCGCACACATCAGTATGTACTAGGGCAAGGAGATCTGTGGCCCTCTCCCCATGTCCAACAAAAGGGAGTTTAGTCATTTTGCCTTGAAGACAAGATTCACAAGTTGGATATGACTCAAAAGTCAATGGACTCAATAGCCCATTTTTCTCCAATTTGTTAATCCTATCTTCTGCTATATGACCTAATCTCAGGTGCCATAGATATCTGTCGTTTGGACTATCCCTAGGTCGTTTGGCATTCACGTTTTGCTCGATAGTTAAAATAGGTACATCAATATGCAACTGATAAAGACCATTAATAAGGAAACCATTTGCAATTTTATTTCTTTCATAAAGAATGTTACAATGGTCCTTAAAGAAGGTGATCACATAACCTTCTTGTGCTAAGCATGAAACAGAAATCAAATTCCTGCTAGCTGCAGGCACATAATAACAGTCTTTTAAAACTAAGTCTAAACCAGATGGTAATCGAAGAGGGTATGTTCCCACGGCTACTGCAGCAACTCTTGCTCCATTACCGATGCGTAGGATCATGTCTCCATCCCTCAGCCTCCTGCTATCCTCAAGACCCTGCATAGAAGTGCACAGATGAGCACTAGAACCAGAGTCAAGCACCCAACTGGATGCAGAAGAAACCGTAAGGTTAGACTCAATAACGAGCATACCTCCAGAAGGACCTTCCTTCTTGTTCTTCAGGGTGGCCAGGTAAGTAGGGCAGTTCCGCTTCCAATGGCCGTCGCTGTTGCAATGGAAACACTTTCCTTTGCCATCGGACCTTCTTCTTCGGTTCTGCCTTCTTCTTCTTTGATCCTTCCACCTTTTGCTTTTTCACAGACTTCTTTTTCTTTCCATAAGACTTTCTTTTGGAAGAAGTCCGTTCCATAGCAAGAACTGAGCCTTTAGAACCTTTCATAGAAAGCTCAGCGGTAACCAGCATATTCATTCAACTCGGCCAAGGAATTTTGAAGTTTATGCATGTGGTAATTCATGATGAATTGCCCATATGCATCAGTCAAGGATTGCAGAATAATATCGTTCTGCAGGTCCAAGTCCAACTTCACACCGAGCTTCTCAAGCTCTTCCATGTCCTTGATCATTGTCAGACAGTGATCTTGGACTGACTGCCCATCACGCATCTTAGCCTTAAAAAGTCATTTTCGTGACTTGATATTTGGCTGCGCGACTCTGTTCACCAAACATCTCCTGCAGGTGAGCCAACATTTGGCGAGCAGTCCCGATATCTTCATGTTGGCGCTGGAGCTCATCAGACATCGAGCCCAACATGTAAGTATCTGGCCTTATTATCTTCGTCAATCCATTTTTCCAGAGACGCTCTCTGTTCAAGTGGATGGACGGAGCTGGTAAGGTGGGAGGGTCCTGGTCCAAAACATGGTGTTAACTTCTCTGAACCCAAAATAATTTTGTAGTTCCTGAGCCAATCTTTATAATTGGGTCCAGTCAGTCTATGTGTGTCCTAGGATACGTGCCAATGGGTTGGACGCAGACATTTTCCTGTAGAGAGTCAAAGATTCTAGTTAGATACTGTAATTTTGACTTGACCAATTTGTTTAGGGATTTTATTTTTAAACAAATTAGCTCCCACTATTTTCTCGGATCCCTACACTCCCTCTGTAGAGATGCGAAAATCTCCACGATTAATGATTTCTAGTGGGTGGTGCGGTCTCACCAACTGACTCATCACCTCACCTAACAGTTATTGGTGATGGGTTAGCCAATGAGTGAACAACTCTTGTTCAATGATTCTCTAATCATGGTGCACCCAAACTTGGTCTCTAATTCATGAATCTCACCGTATCCGGAATATTGATCCACTCCTTAGTTAAGTCAGACCCACCATTTGCATAGACTGGGTTCCTAATTGAGTCTCTCACCGTATCCGAAATATTGAGCCCAACTCATCCTCCAGCCCATAGCATCCAATGCCTAATAGACATGGTTGCATCTTCCCGGTGCAACTGAGCCACTGTATCCAGCCGAGAACAATCAACCCCGGGAAGGGCCCGCACATCTACAATGGTGGAAGACCTCAGACTTAATCTTTTCTTAGGGAGAATTGATTCAGGTCTCATTAAACTAGACTTGGCTTAGTCATAACAATTATGACTAACCTAGTGGCATGGGTTAGCTCGGATTATTGACCACCTCAGATCAGAACTGTGTCAACAGATATGGCCAGGTAAGTGAGACCGGTGGAAGGAATATGCCATTAACTCGTACAAGAACGCATTCAGGTCGAGTAGCTTCCAATTAAAAACCAGTCGGTCGTCTGTGCCAAACTTACCTTAGACACCAAATTGTTGAGTCAGAACCAATTGGGTTAGCCTACAATCCAGACTCTAACCTCTGAGCCTAATTAGGTCTTGCTTGATCGTGACTCGATCTTGACCCAGACTTAATCCTATTAGGCTGGTCAATTTAAGCATTGTTGATCCCATCTAACCAACTCTTGATTCGGTTTGATCAACCGCTTAGACCTAATTGAGCTACCCAAGCCCGAACCCAGTATTATGAATATGTCTTAGATCTGAAATTCTCAATTTTAGACCTAATTAATATTCCATAAACTTAATTCTTAATTAAGTAGGGTTCATAAACAAAATATGCACAATAAATCCTAGGGTTTCAGGATCTAGGGTTTTGCAGAAAGTAAGTTTTGGGTTTCTGATTAAGGACGAACACGCAGCACCCCTACACATCATAAGAACACCCCATCGAATGGGAAGAGAGGGCCTTTAAACCCTTCTTCGTTCTTATGACCGGACGGCCAAGAGGAACGCCTTAATCAGGAACATTCAATACTACAAAACAGTTATCAGATCTATATCATATATCTCATATACAAAGTAGATCTAATCATGGCATATTTTGCATACATCTCATGTATCAAATCATGCATGTTTTCAGATCTAAATTATCTCATAATAATCTAAAAAATTAGATTTAAATTGATCTAATCAAAATAAATTCTAATCTAGACAATTATGTAGAACTATTCTACAACTAGTCTAGACATGCATCAATCATATCTCATATGATATTTTAAAATTAAATAATTTTTATTTGCTATTTTATCAGATGTTATTATAACACTTATAATATCAAAAAATAGTAAATAAGAAGATCTAAAATATGATTTAATCAGATTAAATCAAAAGACATGCAAAACTATTCTATAGAACTATTCTATTCTAGAACTAGTCATGCATATCTTCTAATCTTAGATCCAAATCATTTAATTTTAATTTTTTCTGATTTCAGATCTGATCACATCTCATGTGACATCTGAAATCACTTTATTTTCTAATTAAAATAAAATTTAAAATCAGATCTAAACAATTTTAGAACCATGGCTCTGATACCAGTTGAAGGGAAATCCTGATTTCCCGGTCCAGGTTCGTTCAGATCTGATCAGATCAAGAGATATATTTCAAAAATTTTTCTCTTGATCTCAATCAGATCTTGATATGTTTTAGATCTGATTCTTATTATTTTAATAAATAAAATAAAATAAGATAAATTAAATCAAATTTAATTTACCTGATTTGGGTAATCCTATTACCCTGTTAGATGATCCTGATTGCAGCGGAAGGTTCTGGATCTTAGCCACGCAAGCGCCTGGCCTCTACCGGTATCCACTCGGGTTGGATCTGGAGATCCTCTTCTTCTCTATCACACCTCCAAAAATTCAGATCTGGATCTGATCTGGAGGATCTTCAAAACTCTTTTGAAGATCTGCAGTCGTCCTTTTGCAGCAGCGCAGCCTTCTTGCTTTTGATCGCCTTTTTCTTTGATCTGAATCGCACCAACCTAAAGTCCAAAACTCCTTTTGGACGTGGAGAGCAAGGGGAGAAGAGACTATGGCATGGAGAAGGAGGGGAGAGGCAGCCTTGGGGCATGGGGTTTCTCAATTGAATTGCTTTCTCTTAGAATCTAGAGTTGGGCGCAGGGTCTTATTTATAGACTAAGCTTGTGATCCAACTCCTCTTCCTCCCAACCAATCACAACCCTTTGTGAAATCAGATCTAAATCTGATTGGTTGGAATAGAGACCCCTGGATTCCTCCTTAGAGGTGCCTAAGACCAGTCAAAGTTGGATTCTTAGAAGAACTCTAATTGGAATCCAAAAAGGGAGGTGGAGTCCTTGTCCAACAAGGACTCCTAGGCGCCTCCAACTTGGGCTCACGCCACCCTTGGCGTGCGCCCTTCTCCTTGCCAGGTTCTGGCAGGGGGACAGGCCCCCACCAGCTCTCCAATAGGTGCATGACATGTGGTCAAAAGTCAAAGTGTCAATGGTCAACGTTTGACCAGTCAAAGGTAGACTTTTGACCAAAGTCAAAGAACAAGAAATGGCAGGTGACCAAAAATGGCAGGTAATGTCTTACAAATAAGACAACCTTTTCTGACTTGGACAACCTCCAGTCAGACCATATGAAGGCCTCTGATTGAGCACAAACTCCTTTGGCTCAGTCAGGACAACTTATTTATGATAGTAAAAGAAGAACGTTAGGTTCAATCGAGTGCTAGCACGATTTCCTTGAACCTAATTGAATCTCATTCAGATCAATTGAACTAGATCAGTTCAATTGATGATCACCAGATTCAAACCCTTGTTTGTGTGACCCAGTTAGGTTCAGTTCTGTATGGTAATGGGATATGTCATGATCTCTATCATCGACATCATCGAAACTCCTTTCGATGGATCAGAACTCTTCTGATTCGAACAGCTAGAATGATCGATCATCTAAATCATTCTAATTGCTCCCAAAATCCACCAGTGACACCTAGCAGTATATGGTGGCAACCCATCAGAGCTGAATGCGAACCTCTTGGTGCAGCTACCTGTGTGATTAAGTTCTTCTATCTTGAGCCCCGATCAGATTAGGGTTAAGGTGAACTCGTCAAACCCTAGTCTCTGTCATATGATGTAATCATTCGATTCGAGTCCAATGTGAAAATCTAAATAGAAACTCTTTCTATTATTTCACTCTACCATGGCCATGGATTTCTGGACTTGATTCTCATGATCATCATAGGGCTACTCCTCTACCACCGAGGTAGATAGATTCCATCTTGATGCAATCCAGTTCCTACAATGAACATGCTATAGCCAACATACACCTCAGGGTTCCATATGGCTAGGAGACCGAGTAATGGTGTAGTCAAACTATAACACCCTCAAGGTGAACTGCCGATGCATCTCAGGTCAAAGAACCAGACACACTACTGCAGCATCGAGTCAGTCATTGACGAGAAGGTAGACTTCCCTAATGACTACTCGAGGTGGTCACGCTCAGTGCCCTCGTTCTCTAACGAGTACCTGTACTCTCGCTCCGGTGTCTCCACACCGTAGACTCAAGACTCATCTACTAAAGAGAAGCGATTCGTACACCAACCTTCCGGATCAATCACCATCCTCGTGATGATCCTATGGTCGGGAGCTGTTTATGAGTTAATAATGATTATTCATGTCTTAAATTTTCAACTCTTGAAAATATGAATTATCATTACCATTAACTCAAAGGATGTATCACAGACACTAAATACACATATGTGATAGAAAATAACCCATTTATTAATTATAGTCAAAATTATAATTTTGCCCCTAGAAGTGTATTACAAGTGTCAGCCAATTCTGGCTTCTAGGGCACATATATCTAAGATCAAACCCTTGTTTTTTAAATCCAGTTAGGTCCAGTTCTGGGTAGAGCTACTCTATCCAAATTGTATGAAGTTCTCCAAGTTAGGGTTTTTGATCAAATTGCTTCATATTAAAACTATGAACCAATGGAGTCACAAGTCATTTAATTAAAATTTGACATTGATTAAAGCAGCTCTTCCCAATGGATCAATACTTCCAAAATCATATACTAAAGCAAAAATATATATGTGGGAACTGGGACTTGGCTATATTTCTATACATGTCTACAAAAATGATTTTATAAGGAGAATGAATAAGCAAGTAAATGTTCGCAATGTAGTGAGCCTAGGCACAAAATCGATAATAGAAAAGAAAAGAAATACCTTATAATGTTTTAAGATATTTTCCATTGATTCCAAGACTTCAAAGGTTGTATATGTCCACAAAGATAGCTGAAGAAATGAGATGGCATCATGAACAGCAGGTTTTAGAGGAGAACATACTTAGCTATCCGACTGACTCTATAGCATGGAAAGACTTCGATGCAAAGCATCCGCTGTTTATAAGTGACCCGTGTAATATCCGGCTTGGTCTAGCGATAGATGGATTTAATCTCTTTGATAATTTGAGTACCTCTTGCAGCATGTGGCCTATGATGCTAGTTGTGTATAATGTATCACCTTGAAAATGCATGAAAGAGCCATTTATTTTTATGTCACTATTGATTTCAGTTCTGAAAGCACCAGGTAATGAAATTGATGTATATCTACGATCCTTAATTGATGATTTGAAGGAGCTATGGAAAAATGGAGCATAGACATAGGATTCTATCAGTCGAAGATATTTTAACTTGCATGCATCAATTTTATGGATTATAAATGATTTTTCAACACATAAAAACTTATCTGGGTGGAGTACCAAAGGATATCTGGCATGTCCAATATGCAACAAGGATACATCCTTCGTACATGTAAAGCATGGAAGAAAAATCTGCTTCATGGGTCATCAGTGGTTTCTACCTGCTAATCACTCTTAGAGGATCCATTATAACCAATATTTTGATGATAAGTCCGACCGACGTCCCCCACCTAATGAGTTAAGTGGAGTGAAAGTTTTAGAACTTGAAGCCATTGGAAATATGAAATTTATAAAAACATTAGGTACTCACAAGCGGAAGCATACTGAAGTTGAGTTGAATTGGATGAAGCAAAGCATATTTTTTGAACTACTGCACTAGAAGTAGCTACTACTTCATCATAACCTAGATGTGATGCACATTGAGAAGAATATTTATGATGACATCATCGGTATAGTATTGAACATCGCAGAAAAAATAAATTAAAGATAATTCAAAAGCTCACCTTGATTTGCAAAAATGGGAATCCTGCTGGTGTTGCATTTAGTTCATCAAGGTGATAAATTTTTTATGCCACCTACATGTTATTCACTATTTGGCAAGGAGAAGAAGAATTTCTATGGATGGTTCAAAATCATAAAGTTTCTTGATGCTTAAGCTTCAAATGTATCACGATGTGTTGGCAACAATGACAACAATATCTCTAGTATGAAAAGTCATGACTCCCATGTTATGATGCAGTGCTTGCTTCCTGTGGTGATGCATGTCTGTCTGAGTGGTGATGTTCAAGCTGCATTGATTGAGTTAGAAGTATTTTTTTGAGAACTGTATTGCCAAATATTGAAGATTAATTTAATCGTGAAGTTTGAGAAGAATATTATGCTCATTCTTTATAAGTTAGAAAAAATCTTTCCACCATCATTTTTTGATGTTATGGTGCACCTGGCTCTTCATCTTCCAAAGGAAGCTCTTCTGATTGGTCCGGTATTTTATCATTGGATGTATCCTATTGAAAGATAAAAAAATCATAATCTCTTTGACATATCAATTGTAAGATATAAATGCATTAGAACTCTTTAAATTAGTTTTTATTTATAAATTCTTGTGTATCCTAAAAAGTATGTGCGCAATAAGGCACAGCCTTAAGGGTCCATAGCAGAAGCATACATAGCTACGGAGTGTCTCACATTCTACTCGATGTATCTTAATCATATCAAAACAAGATTCAATCATGTAGATCATAACATTGACCATGAATGAGATGATGATGAACCGATACTGTCCATATTCAAATAAACGGTTTGACCTATGGGTGGAAGAAGATATGAGTTTATAGACATGAATGAGCTATCCAAAGCACACTTCTATATTTTAAATAATTATAAAAAAATAAAGATTTAATTGAGTAAGTATTATCTTAGCATAATTTTAATATTTTAAATAATTTTTTTCATGTCGATGTAAAATTAAAAATCATAACTTATTATAATGAGCATAAGAATATACTATTCAGGAAGAATAATATAAATATTGATGATCAACATAGGATGAAATTTGCAAAATAGTTTGAGGACCATGTAAGTTTTACTAGTATTGTATTATATTTTTATAATTATGCAATTAATTACTTGTATCAATATAATTTTTTATGCTATATTGTAGATAAAATCTAAGTATTTCAATAAAAAAGAGGGTATGATCGATGAGTCGTAATATTTAGCATGTGGTTCTGATCGAAGAGTTAACTACTACATATCCTATATGATTGGAGGAATGAGATTTCATACAAGAAAGCTTGAGATGTAAAGATAGATCTAGAATAGTGGGATTGCTATGATAGGATATGAAGGAGAAGAAGAGATTGAATATCTTGGTGTCTTGATAGATATCATAGAATTGAAGTATGGATCCAAAAACTCATTATTCTTATTTCAGTGTGAATGACGGGATATTAACAATAAGAAGATTGGTATTCATATCAATCTATACTTTATCAATATAAATTTTGCATGAACATGATGTCAGAATGAGCCATATATATTAGCAACTCAAGCAAAATAAGTAATATATTTAAATGATCCAAAATATCGAAGTGATTGGCATGTCATATAAAGAATAATACCTAGAGTATATATGACATGCCAACCCGACTAGAGATGGACGATAATTCAGATATACATGAAAAGGAAGCTTTTTAAGAGAAAGAACAAATATTGACCAAGCACCTTGTTGATGAAGAACTTATGACAGCTTCTTTGAATAGGGCTGGTCTGCCATCCAATGAAGTTGAAGCTGATTTTATATTTAATCTTGATGATTCGGAGGGCGACGATCAATTCATAAATGATGATAAGATAGAAGATGATACATTAATCAATTATTATGATTTGGAGGAGGATCTAGAAATTGAGGAGGATACGGATATTGATAAGTAGATCTATATTCTTTATTGAATCTTTTCTTGCAATAATGGTATGCAATACAAATCTATTCATTAGCATTTATATATTTTTTACTATTATTATTCATTATTATATTTATTTATATGTCAAGTTAATTATATGCATAGTTTAAGCATTGCAGGTATGGCACCATGAGAGATACGATGACGTTCGAGTTCCCAGCCTCCCCCTAAGCCTTCCCTCATTTCCACCGCTGCACTATTGGAGTTGCTAGAGGGCTTTGTAGAGGTGGGTCCAAGTGAGGCGAGTTCGAGTGAGGTAGGCTCGAGTGGTATTTTAATATTTTTTATATAATAAAATTTAATTTTAATTTATCTATTAGATTTATAGATGGCTATTATACTAATAATTTATTTATTATTTTTTTAGGCCATTCTCTTTCAGTGGTGAGGTGAGGGCGAGGTCCGTCGAAGAACCTCGCCTTTGAGTGTTGGAGATGTGAGCATAAGGGACAGCATCTTCACATCGAGATTCCATTAGGCTATACCTGAAGGAGTAAGGATGGTGCTCCCAAGTCTTGGAAGATCATGAAGGAGTCAAGGTGGTGGCTCCTAAAGGCTAGGATCAGTCGGAGATATATCAGCCAGGATATGAGGGCTGGCACACTATCGGGCTAACTTAGATATAGGTTGAGCCGGCTCAGGATCGAGATCGAGCTAGCTCTCTCAGTCAAATAGAGAACATGTTTTGAGATTCTATGACTTGACAGGCAGTCGAGCTGGCTCGAGTCTTTGTCGAGCTAGCTCGAGCAGGTTGACAGATGAGCATGGGATTTTCTTTTCGGTCTTGGATTGGGTTTAATCCAAGAGGTCTGAAGACCTAGTTTGAGAGATCTTAAGATGACTAATTTATGTATTGGGCTAGGGCTTTGGTCCAAAAGGTGCGAGCATGCAAGACATGGGTGTACATAGGCTTGGATGAGTGCTTTCATATATAGATTAGCTTAGAAGAGTCTTTTAGGACTAAGTCTTATTGGCTTAAAGGTCATATATATATATACTTTATACATGTACTATTTTTTGATAAGCAGAATAAAAATTTCTTTTCTCCTTGAAATCCTAGCTTATTCTCCCTCTCTCTATCGCAGCCCTAACTTTCAATCATCTGATCTTTATCCTTGCTTGCTATCATCTCCAACTTATTTCCTCAAGATTGGTAGAAGGTACAAGGGTTTTCACATGTTCGAAAATAATTCATAACAAGTGGTATCAAAGCCCGAGGTGTGTGGAAAGAGGAGCAGATGATAGAAAGTTGAAGGTCTTCAGGTGTTATGAATTCAGCAAGGTCCTATCAAGGTATTTCTCAAATTTTTTGGAGTTTGTGTTGCATTTTGGCCTTGGATCCAACCATGAGAAGCAATGTGAAGGTTGATTTCAAGAAGTTTGATGGGAAAGAAAATTTTTTCATGTGGAAAGTTCTTGTAGAAGATCTTCTGGCTCAAGTTGAATTGGATCAGGCATTGGAAGAAAAGTCTGAAGAGATGTCAGATCGTTAGTGGATGTCTCTAAAAAAGAAGGCCTGCTCTATGATCAGAGAATGCTTAGCAGATGCGATACTCTATTCAGTCTTAGAGGAGAGGACCTCAAGAGGTTTGTGGTTGAAGTTGAAAACCATATATATGGATAAGAATATGTGCAACAAGCTGAAGTTGAAGAAGAGACTGTACAACCTTCGGATGTAGGAAGGCGAAGATGTCTTAGGACATATCCAAAAGTTCGATCAGATATGCAACTAGTTGCGGAACATCGGGGTGAAGATGGAGGAAGAAGATAAATTGTTGCTTCTGTTATGCTCATTGCCCTCATCCTATGATCCATTGGTAACGATCCTGCTCTATGGCAAGGAGACCTTAGAGTATGAAGATATAGTCTCGGTGCTGTGAACCAACAAACAATGAGAGAGGTTGACCAAGAAAGGTGTCCCCCAAGAGGGCTTGACTATGGGGGAGAGACCTAGAAGATCAAAGGAGAGAGGCAAGTCAAGAGGATGCTCAAAGTCTCGAAAGAGCAAGAATAGGAAGAAAGCCAGGTGCTACAAGTGCAACAAGGTTGGGCACTTCAAATGTGATTGCCCGCAGTTCAAGAACAAAAAGAGAGAAAAGAGTGAATCTGATGCACTGAGTATAGTGGCTGATAGTGAGATGAAGGATGATCTCTTGGTTGTATCAGATGGTCATAGGAGATATATAGATGTATGACCCTAGATTCAACCTATTTGCATCACTACATCCCAAATTGATCTTGATTTATTCCATACACCAAGATTGATGAGGAGAGTGTGACACTTGGAGATGATCACCTGTGCAGAGTCATTGGTATTGGAAGCATTCGGATAAGAATGTTTGATGGGATGGTATGGACTCTCATAAATGTGAAGCATATCCCAGATTTGAAGAAAAATCTCATGTCACTGGACTACTTAGTGCGGAGCGGTTGTAGCTTCAACAGTCATGCCAGGAGTGGAGTTCTTAATATCTTCAATAGTGCTATGGTGATGATGAAAGATAGGAGGATGGGGAACAATCTCTATAGGTTGGAAGGATCTGTGGTGGCCAGGAAAACTTATGCAGCAGCCATAGTGCAGGATCAGCAAGGGGCTCGTCGATTGTGGCATTACCGTCTATACCACATGGATGATCATGGGATGAAGGAGATGAGCAAGCATGGTTTGATTCTAGATCTAGATGGAGGTATTATAGAGGTATATGAGCCATGCCAGATGGATAAATAGAGGAGAGTATAGTTTGCCATCAGTTTAGCCCATAGTGCAGTCCCACTGGAACTAGTTTATACTGACGTGTGAGAATCGGCTCCATTTTCAGCCAGAAATGGGGGAGATACTTCTTGACCTTCATAGATGATTTCTCAAGGAAGGTAAGGATCTACTTCATGAAAGAGAAATCAAAAGTCTTCTCTGGGTTTAAGATGTGGAAAGTAGAAGTGGAGAAGGAGACAAGTCAGAGCTTGAAGTATCTATGGTCAGACTGTTGGGAATACGTACTCTTCCCACATGGATCGGCATGGCCGCTGGTGATTAGCCAAGCAACAAGAAAGAATTTCTCAGAGATTAATGCAGAAGCATGATCAAATAATTCAAAAAATAGAGAAGAAGAGAAGAAGAGATTTTCAAAAGAAAAGAGCTTTTATTCAGTATATTTCAACACTATTACAACCTTAACCTATTTCCAATATATATATTTTACAAAGGGTCAAGCCCAAGCTCATAGAAAAACTTCTCAAATCTAAATAATCCACGTACACAAAATAATAACCCATGAAAACTGAGCCGGCCCAATTTTAGACTGAGCTGGCTAACCTACGACTGGGTTGGCTCAGTTTGAAACTGGACCGACCAAACTGAGCCGACTAACCTATGACTGGGTCGGCTTAGTCCCAGACTGAGCCAATCCAGTTGTGTACCATGTCAATAGTCCGAAAATGCTGCTTTCTATCTTAATTTTCCTCTGAGATCTAGCCGACCCAGATTTCAACTTAGCCAGCTCAGTCTCAAGGTGAGCCAGCTCAGTTTCTGAACTTTGCTAGGAGAGCTAATTTCTCTTTCGACTCGCTCCCGTCTTCCCATGACCTATCTTCTTATGTTTCCAAGACTTGGGAGTGCCACTTCTGAGCTCACATTATCCACCTTGGTGCTTCTAAGTTCTTGTGAACTTTTCTCTTCTCAACAGATCCATCCATGCCACACATCTCTGAAAGCTATCTCTGGGAAGTACCTTCATGAGTGCATCAGACTGATTCTCCTTAGTATGGACCTTCATCAATTCCACTTCATCTTCCGCCATCAGCTCTCTAATCTTGTGGTACCTCACATCTATATGTTTTGTGCATACATGATAGACTGGATTCTGTGCCAATAACAGAGTACTCTGACTATCACTGAATAGTGTAACATTGCTCTGCTCCACCCCCAACTCATCAATCAGCCTCCTAAGCCAAAGAACTTCCTTTGCAGCCTCCGTTATCCCAATGTACTTGGCTTTTGTGGTAGACAAGATTGTGATTGGCTGAAGGATTGATTTCCAAGACACCGATCCATCATATACGCAAAAGAGGTATCCAGTAGTAGACCTCCTTGTATCAAGATCACTAGTATAATTTGCATCAACAAACCCTTCCAAAGGACCTGAACCTTCACACATCTTTACAGATTATTCTTCAAATCCTCCTAGCTATCCATCAAACACCAAACTATAATCCCTTATTCCATACAGATATCTCAATATCCATTTAAATGCTTTTCAGTGTTCCTTCCCAGGGTTAGTCATATATCTACTAACCATGCTTACTGCATGTGCTATATCTGGTCTACAGCACACCATAGTGTACATCACACTACCTATAGCATTTGCATAAGGAACTCGTTCCATGTACTCTCTCTTCTCTTCTGATTGGAGGCTCTATAACTTGGAGAGAGACATATGGCTCGGCAATGGCATCTCTGCAGGTTTGGCCTTCTCTATCCCAAACCTCTCTAGAATCTTTTAGACATACTTTTCTTATGATAAATGGAGCACTCCTTTGCACCTATCTCTGTAAATCTCTATTCCAAGGATTTTCTCAGCTGGATCTAAATCTTTCATCTCAAACTCAGATGATAATGCCATTTTCAACCTTTTCACAACATCCATGCTTCTACTGGCGATGAGCATATTATCTACATACAATAATAGATATAAGACATTCTCCTCATCTACATTCTTGATGTAGACACAACAATCATGTTCATATTTGCTGAAACTCAGGCTCAAGACAAAGCTATCAAACCTTTGATACCACTGATGAGGGGATTGTTTCAAGCCATACAAAGACTTCCTGAGTAAACACACCTTTTCTTCTTATCCCATCTTCATGAAACCAACTGGCTGCTTCATATAGATTCTTTCCTCCAAAGTTTCATGAAGGAAGGCCATCTTCACGTCCATCTGTTCTAATTTCATGTTATGCTGTGCCACCAGTGATAGCAAAACTTGAATAGATGTATGACGCACCATAGGAGAGAAAATTTTTGTGTAGTCAATCTCTTTCTTTTGTGAGTGTCCCTTTGCTAACAGCCTTGCTTTGAATCTGACTCCATCTTGTTCTAAAGGTGCTTCTTTCTTTGTGAACACCCACTTTAAGCCAATAGATCGAGCACCCTCTGGAAGATCCACCAGCTGTCATGTTTGATTTTTCTCAAGTGATTCCATCTCCTCCATCATGGCCTATATCCATGAATCATGATACTCACTCTCCATGGCCTCTACATAATTCTCTGGATCTCCATTAGTAGTGATGAGTGCATAGGAGATAACCTATCAATGCCATATCTGATCGGTCTCCTAATAGTATGCTAGGGCTTGTGCAATGCCACTCCCACTGACACATCTCTACCTGATATCTATGGCTGCTTCTGCACATCTGTTTGAACTGTCGGCCCTCCATGCTGATTTATAATCTGAGACAATACTTTTCTGCCCAGCTCCACCTCAATAGGAACACTTCTGTAAGTGGATGTAACCTGCATGCCATCATTCTCTAACTAGCCACCGTTGTTCACCTTTGTTTTCTCAGTTCCATCTATCCCAGACCTCCTCAAGATGCTCTTCTCATCAAAGATAATGTTTCTACTGATCACTGACTTCTATGCCTAAGAGTCCCACAGTAGGTACCCCTTGACTCCTTATGGATATCCTATGAATGTCATCTTTTGAGATTTTGGATCCAATTTGCTCCTCTCAGTTGCCTCCATTATCCGCCTACATGAGGATGATTTTGGATCCAATTTCTGAAGGAAAATCCTGATTTTCCGGATCCAGGTTCGTTCAGATCTGATCAGATCAAGAGATATATTTCAAAAATTTTTCTCTTTGATCCAATCAGATCTGGATGTTTTAGATCTGATTCTTATTATTTTAATAAATAAAATAAAATAAGATAAATTAAATCAAATTTAATTTACCTTGATTTGGGTAATCCTATTACCCTGTTGATGATCCTGTATGCAGCGGAAGGTTCTGGATCTAGCCACGCAAGCGCCTGGCCTCTACCGGTATCCACTCGGGCTGGATCTGGAGATCCTCTTCTTCTCTATCACATCTCCAAAAATTCAGATCTGGATCTGATCTGGAGGATCTTCAAAACTCCTTTTGAAGATCAGCAGTCGTCCTTTGCAGCAGCGCAGCCTTCTTAGCTTTTGATCGCCTTTCTCTTGATCTGGATCGCACCAACCAAGGTCCAAAACTCCTTTTGGACGTGGAGAGGAGAGGGAGAAGGTGGTTTGGCATGGAGGAAGGAGGGGAGAGGCAGCCTTGGGGCATGGGGAAATTTTCAATCTTAATTTGAGTTGGGCGCAGGGTCTTATTTATAGACTAAGCTGTGATCCAACTCCTCTTCTTCCCAACCAATCACAACCCTTTGTGAAATCAGATCTAAATCTGATTGGTGGGAATAGAGTCCCCTGGATTCCTCCTTAGAGGTGCCTAAGACCAGTCAAAGTTGGTTCTTAGGAAGAACTCTAATTGGAATCCAAAAAGGAGATGGAGTCCTTGTCCAACAAGGACTCCTAGGCGCCTCCAACTTGGGCACACGCCTAGGGTGGCGTGCGCCCTCCTCCTTGCCAGGTTCTGGCAGGGGGACAGGCCCCCACCAGCTCTCCAATAGGTGCATGACATGTGGTCAAAAGTCAAAGTGTCAATGGTCAACATTTGACCAGTCAAAGGTAGACTTTTGACCAAAGTCAAAGAACAAGAAATGGCAGGTGACCAAAAATGGCAGGTAATGTCTTACAAAATAAGACAACCTTTTCTGACTTGGACAACCTCCAGTCAGACCATATGAAGGCCTCTGATTGAGCACAAACTCCTTTGGCTCAGTCAGGACAACTTATTTATGATAGTAAAAGAAGAACGTTAGGTTCAATCGAGTGCTAGCACGATTTTCTTGAACCTAATTGAATCTCATTCAGATCAATTGAACTAGATCAGTTCAATTGATGATCACCAGATTCAAACCCTTGTTTGTGTGACCCAGTTAGGTTCAGTTCTGTATGGTAATGGGATATGTCATGATCTCTATCATCGACATCATCGAAACTCCTTTCGATGGATCAGAACTCTTCTGATTCGAACAGCTAGAATGATCGATCATCTAAATCATTCTAATTGCTCCCAAAATCCACCAGTGACACCTAGCAGTATATGGTGGCAACCCATCAGAGCTGAATGCGAACCTCTTGGTGCAGCTACCTGTGTGATTAAGTTCTTCTATCTTGAGCCCCGATCAGATTAGGGTTAAGGTGAACTCGTCAAACCCTAGTCTCTGTCATATGATGTAATCATTCGATTCGAGTCCAATGTGAAAATCTAAATAGAAACTCTTTCTATTATTTCACTCTGCCATGGCCATGGGCTTCTGGACTTGATTCTCATGATCATCATAGGGCTGCTCCTCTACCACCGAGGTAGATAGATTCCATCTTGATGCAATCCAGTTCCTACAATGAACATGCTATAGCCAACATACACCTCAGGGTTCCATATGGCTAGGAGACCGAGTAATGGTGTAGTCAAACTATAACACCCTCAAGGTGAACTGCCGATGCACCTCAGGTCAAAGAACCAGACACACTACTGCAGCATCGAGTCAGTCATTGACGAGAAGGTAGACTCCCTAATGACTACTCGAGGTGGTCACGCTCAGTGCCCTCGTTCTCTAACGAGTACCTGTACTCTCGCTCCGGTGTCTCCACACCGTAGACTCAAGACTCATCTACTAAAGAGAAGCGATTGTACACCAACCTTCCGGATCAATCACCATCCTCGTGATGATCCTATGGTCGGGAGCATTTTATGAGTTAATAATGATTATTCATGTCTTAAATTTTCAACTCTTGAAAATATGAATTATCATTACCATTAACTCAAAGGATGTATCACAGACACTAAATACACATATGTGATAGAAAATAACCCATTTTATTGATTATAGTCAAAATTATAATTTTGCCCCTAGAAGTGTATTACAAGTGTCAGCCAATTCTGGCTTCTAGGGCACATATATCTAACAATCTCCCACTTGTCCTAAAGCCAATTGGCTACAAGTCTAAGTCCCATCTTCTCAAGGTGGGCTTCGATCTTCTGCTGGCCCAACGGCTTTGTAAGTGGGTCTGCCACATTATCTGTGGAGTTGACTCTCTTGACCTCGACGTAACCCTTCTCGAGGTAATCGCGGATGAGGTGGTATCGCCGCTCAATGTGCTTGGATTTCTGGTGAGACCTCGGCTCCTTAGCAAGGGCTATGGCGCCATTGTTGTCGCAGTATAGAGGAATGGCATCTGATGGCATTACTCCAATTTCTGCAGCAAACTTCTTGTACCAGAATGCTTCCTTCGCAGCCTCTGATGCAGCGATATATTCTGCTTCCATGGTGGAATCTGCTATCACGTTTGCTTGGAACTCTTCCAGCTGACAGCACCACCATTGCACACAAACAGACTCCCAGATGTCGACTTTCGATCATCTATATCGGACATGAAATCCGAGTCTGTGTATCCCTGGACTTGGAGTTCTCCATTACCAAAGACCAACATCATATCCTTAGTTCTTCTCAAGTACTTAAGGATACATTTCACAGAAGTCCAGTGTTCTTCACCTGGATTTGACTGATATCTGCTTGTGACACTCACAGCATGGGCTATATCAGGTCGTGTACATAGCATGGCATACATGAGGCTCCCTATTGCAGAAGCATAAGGGATCTTGCTCATGCGTTCTATTTCCTCAGGTGTGCTAGGGCACATCTTCTTGGAAAGATGAATACCATGTCTGAAGGGTATTAATCCCCTCTTAGAGTTTTCCATACTAAACCTCTTTAGTACTTTCCTCTATGTACATCTTCTGTGAAAGTCCTAGCATCCTATTCGGTCTATCCCTATAGACCTTAATTCCTAGAATAAAGGATGCTTCACCTAGGTCTTTCATGGAGAATTCCTTGGACAACCATAATTTTGACTGATGTCAACATGGGAATATCATTCCCAATAAGGAGGATGTCATCCACGTACAATACGAGGAAGACAACAGCGCTCCCACTGACCTTTTTGAAAACACATGGTTCCTCTTCATTTTTGATGAAACCAAACTTTTTGATCACATCATTGAAACGAGTGTTCCAGCTCCGAGATGCTTGCTTAAGTCCATATATGGACCTTTGCAGCTTGCAAACCTTGTGATCAGTATCACTGGATGTGAAACCTAGCGGCTGTTCCATATAGATATCTTCCTCAAGATATCCATTTAAGAATGCCATTTTCACGTCCATTTGCCATATTTCATAATCGAAATAGGCTGCAACGGCAAGCAATGTGCGGATGGATTTTAGCATAGCCACTGGGGAAAAGGTATCCTGATAGTCAATGCCTTCGCGTTGACTATAACCTTTTGCCACTAGTCTAGCCTTGAATGTCTCCACATTCCCATCTGCACCAATCTTTCTCTTGAAGATCCATTTACACCCAATAGGTACTATACCTTCTGGTGGATCTACCAAGGTCCAGACTTGGTTTGAGTGCATCGAGTCAATTTCTGACTGCATTGCCTCTAGCCATTTCTCGGAGTCGATATCTGATATCGCCTCGTTGTAGGTTTTGGGATCATCACCATGAGCACCATTACCTACGAGGAACATTTCCTCTACTTCCTCTGAAATAATACCTAAGTATCTTTCAGGGGGATGGAAAACTCTTTCCGATCTACGAGGTGGAGGAGGTAGTGTTCTTATTGGCTCAACCTGATTTGGTTCCAATTGGTCCTTAGCTCGTTGTACTTGTGAGACTTTCTCATCAAGCTTGATCTGCTTTCCAATGCCGCTATCTTGAATAAACTATTTTTCAAGAAAGATGGCATGTCGACTCACAATCACATTGTGGTCTTCTGGAATGTAGAAATAGTATCCTAATGACTCTTTAGGATATCCTATGAATCGAGCTCTGAAGGACCTAAACTCTAACTTGTCCGCTTGTTGTCTTTTGACATGAGCCGGACAACCCCAAATTCTGAGATGACTCAGACTTGGTTTCTTACCGTGCCATATCTCATACGGTGTGGTAGGAACGGTTTTAGAGGGAACCCTATTCAGTAGATAAATTGAAGTTAACAATGAATGTCCCCAAAGAAAATCAGGGAGGTCTGTGAAGCTCATCATGGATCGAACCATATCCAATAGGGTCCGATTTCTCCATTCTGAAACTCCGTTGAGTTGAGGTGTTCCTGGTGGAGTCCATTGAGAGACTATGCCATTTTTCCTTGAGATAGTCTAGGAATTCTCGGCTAAGGTATTCACCTCCTCGATCTGATCGAAGAACCTTAATGGGTTTTCCAGTTTGTTTTTCTACTTCATGTCTGAATTCTTTGAACTTTTCAAAAGCTTCAGACTTGTGTCTCATAAGATACACATACCCATACCTAGATAGATCATCGGTAAAGGTAATGAAGTAGACAAAATTGCCTCTAGCCGGCACATCAAATGGGCCGCACACATCAGTATGTACTAGGGCAAGGAGATCTGTGGCCCTTTCCCCATGTCCAACAAAAGGGAGTTTAGTCATTTTGCCTTGAAGACAAGATTCACAAGTTGGATATGACTCGAAAGTCAATGGACTCAATAGCCCATTTTTCTCCAATTTGTTGATCCTATCTTCTGCTATATGACCTAATCTCAGGTGCCATAGATATCTATCATTTGGACTATCCCTAGGTCGTTTGGCATTCACGTTTTGCTCGATAGTTAGAACAGGTACATCAATATGTAGCTGATAAAGACCATTAATAAGGAAACCATTTGCAATTTTATTTCTTTCATAAAGAATGTTACAATGGTCCTTAAAGAAGGTAATCACATAGCCTTCTTAGTGCTAAGCATGAAACAGAAATCAAATTCCTGCTAGCTGCAGGCACATAATAACAGTCTTTCAAAACTAAGTCTAAACCAGATGGTAATCGAAGAGGGTATGTTCCCACGGCTACTGCAGCA
This sequence comes from Cocos nucifera, assembly GCA_006176705.1. Classification (NCBI taxonomy): domain Eukaryota; kingdom Viridiplantae; phylum Streptophyta; class Magnoliopsida; order Arecales; family Arecaceae; genus Cocos; species Cocos nucifera. The sequence continues at coordinate 51,248 of QRFJ01007201.1, forward strand.
ACTCTTGCTCCATTACCGATGCGTAGGATCATGTCTCCATCCCTCAGCCTCCTGCTATCCTCAAGACCCTGCATGGAAGTGCACAGATGAGCACTAGAACCAGAGTCAAGCACCCAACTGGATGCAGAAGAAACCGTAAGGTTAGACTCAATAACGAGCATACCTCCAGAAGGACCTTCCTTCTTGTTCTTCAGGGTGGCCAGGTAAGTAGGGCAGTTCCGCTTCCAATGGCCGTCGCTGTTGCAATGGAAACACTTTCCTTTGACATCGGCCTTTCTTCTTCGGCTCTGCCTTCTTCTTCTTTGATCCTTCCACCTTTTGCTTTTTCACAGACTTCTTTTTCTTTCCATAAGACTTTCTTTTGGAAGAAGTCCATTCCATAGCAAGAACTGAGCCTTTAGAACCTTTCATAGAAAGCTCAGCGGTAACCAGCATATTCATTAATTCGGCCAAGGAATTTTGAAGTTTATGCATGTGGTAATTCATGATGAATTGCCCATATGCATCAGTCAAGGATTGTAGAATAACATCATTCTGCAGATCCAAGTCTAACTTCACACCGAGCTTCTCAAGCTCTTCCAAATCCTTGATCATCATCAGACAGTGATCTTGGACTGACTGCCCATCACGCATCTTAGCCTTAAAAAGTCATTTCGTGACTTGATACTTGGCTGTGCGACTTTGTTCAGCAAACATCTCCTACAGGTGAGCCAACATTTGGCGAGCAGTCTGGATATCTTCATGTTGGTGCTGGAGCTCATCAGACATCGAGCCCAACATGTAATATTTGGCCTTATTATCTTCGTCTATCCATTTTTTCAGAGATGCTCTATTCAGTGGATGGATGGGCTAGTAAGATGGGAGGGTATGTTAGATATATGTGCCCTAGAAGTTAGAATTAGCTGACACTTATAATATACTTCTAGGGGCAAAATTATAATTTTGACTAATATTAATAAAATGGATTATTTTCTATCACATATGTGTATTTAGTGTCTGTGATACATCCTTTGAGTTAATGGTAATGATAATTCATATTTTCAAGAGTTGAAAATTTAAAACATGAATAATCATTATTAACTCATAAAATGCTTCCGACCATAGGATCATCATGAGGATGGTGATTGATCCGGAAGGTTGGTGTACAATCGCTTCTCTTTAGTAGATGAGTCTTAAGTCTACGGTGTGGAGACACCAGAGCGAGAGTATAGGTACTCGTTAGAGAACGAGGGCACTGAGCGTGACCACCTCGAGTAGTCATTAGGGAGTCTACCTTCTCGTCAATGACTGACTCGATGCTGCAGTAGTGTGTCTGGTTCTTTGACCTGAGGTGCATCGACAGTTCACCTTGAGGGTGTTATAGTTTGACTACACCATTACTCGATCTCCTAGCCATATGGAATCCTGAGGTGTATGTTGGCTATAGCATGTTCATTGTAGGAACTGGATTGCATCAAGATGGAATCTATCTACCTCGGTGGTAGAGGAGTAGCCCTATGATAATCATGAGAATCAAGTCCAGAAGTCCATGGCCATGGCAGAGTGAAATAATAGAAAGAGTTTCTATTTAGATTTTCACATCGGACTCGAATCGAATGATTACATCATATGATAGAAACTAGGGTTTGACGAGTTTACCTTAACCCTAATCTGATCGGGGCTCAAGATAGAAGAACTTAATCACATAGGTAGCTGCACCAAGAGGTTCGCATTCAGCTCTGATGGGTTGCCACCATATACTGCTAGGTGTCACTGGTGGATTTTGGGAGCAATTAGAATGATTTAGATGATCGATCATTCTAGCTGTTCGAATCAGAAGAGTTCTGATCCATCGAAAGGAGTTTCGATGATGTCGATGATAGAGATCATGACATATCCCATTACCATACAGAACTGAACCTAACTGGGTCACACAAACAAGGGTTTGAATCTGGTGATCATCAATTGAACTGATCTAGTTCAATTGATCTGAATGAGATTCAATTAGGTTCAAGGAAATCGTGCTAGCACTCGATTGAACCTAACGTTCTTCTTTTGCTATCATAAATAAGTTGTCCTGACTGAGCCAAAGAAGTTTGTTCAAACAAGAACTCCCTTAGCGTTGGTGCTGACTCATCTGCCCCCTCTTCCTTGCCAAGATTCTGGCAGGTAAATCTGGGGACAGAGCCCCCACCAGCTCCTCCAATAGGTGCGTACTAATATCCATATATTGTTCGGGTCAAAAGTGTTTAAAGTGTCAATGTGCAACATTGCACTTAGTCATGCACAAAAAGCGTAGACTTATGGATCCAAAAGCAAAGAACAAAAATAACAGGTGACCAAAATGGCAGGTAATGTCTTACAAAAATAAGACAACCTTTTCTGACTTGGACAACCTTCTATCAGACCATATGAAGGCCTCTAATTGTGCA
>QRFJ01007202.1:0-41976 GCA_006176705.1 Cocos nucifera
CATGAAAGACCTAGGTGAAGCTCCTTATTCTAGGAATTAAGGTCTTATAGGGATAGACGGGAATAGGATGCTAGGACTTTCACAAAGATGTACATAGAGGAAGTACTAAAGAGTTTAAGTATGGAAAACTCTTTTTTTATAAGAGGGATTAATACCCTTCAGACATGGTATTTTATCCTTTCCAATTAAGATGTGCCCGCACACCTGAGGAAAATAGAACGCATGCAGCAAGATCCCTTATGCTTCTGCAATAGGGGCCTCATGGTATGCCCATTTTGCTATGACACGACCTGATATAAACCCATGCTGTGAGGTGTCACAAGCAGATATCAGGTCAAATCTAGGTAAGAACACTGGACTTTCTGTGAAATGTATCCTTAAGTACTTTGAGAAGAACTAAGGATATGATGTGGTCTTTGGTAATGGAGAACTCCCAAGTTTCAGGGATACACAGACTCGGACTTCATGGTCTGATTAGATGATGAAAGTCGACATCTTGGCAAGACTGTTTGTGCTTTGAAGAGTTTCCTAGCAAACGGTGATACATCTCAATCGCGATTACCTGAGAAAGGTTACGTGAGGTCAAGAGAGTCAACTCCACAGATAATTGCAGACCCAACTTACAAAGCCGTTGGGGCCCAATAGAAGATCCAAGCCCCACCTTGAGAAATGGGACTTAGACTTGTAGCCAATTGGCTTTAGGACAAGTGGGAGATTGTAGATATATGTGCCCTAGAAGCCAGAATTGGCTGACACTTGTAATACACTTCTAGGGCAAAAATTGTAATTTTGACTATAATTAATGAAATGGGTTATTTTCTATCACACATGTGTATTTAGTGTCTGTGATACATCCTTTGAGTTAATGGTAATATAATTCATATTTTCAAGAGTTGAAAATTTAAGACATGAATAATCATTATTAACTCATAAACAGCTTCCCGACCATAGGATCATCACGAGGAGGTGATTGATCCGAAAGGTTGGTGTACGATCGCTTCTCTTTTAGTAGATGAGTCTTGAGTCTACGGTGTGAGAGACACCGAGAGCGAGAGTACAGGTACTCGTTAGAGAAACGAGGGCACTGAGCGTAACCACCTCGAGTAGTCATTAGGGAGTCTACCTTCTCGTCAATGACTGACTCGATGCTGCAGTAGTGTGTCTGGTTCTTGACCTGAGATGCATCGGCAGTTTCACCTTGAGGGTGTTTATAGTTTGACTACACCATTACTCGGTCTCCTAGCCATATGGAACCCTGAGTGTATGTTTGGCTGTGACATGTTCATTGTAGGAACTGGATTGCATCAAGATGGGATTCATCTACCTCGGTGGTAGAGGAGTAGCCCTATGATGATCATGAGAATCAAGTCCTGAAGCCCATGGCCATGGCAGAGTGAAATAATAGAAAGAGTTTCTATTTAGATTTTTCACACTGGACTCGAATCGAATGATTACATCATATGACAGAGACTAGGGTTTGACGAGTTCACCTAACCCTAATCTGATCGGGCTCAAGATAGAAGAACTGAATCACACAGGTAGCTGCACCAAGAGGTTCGCATTCAGCTCTGATGGGTTGCCACCATATACTGCTAGGTGTCACTGGTGGATTTTGGGAGCAATTAGAATGATTTAGATGATCGATCATTCTAGCTGTTCGAATCAGAAGAGTTCTGATCCATCGAAAGGAGTTTCGATGATGTCTATGATAGAGATCATGACATATCCCATTACCATACAGAACTGAACCTAACTGGGTCACACAAACAAGGTTTGAGTCTGGTGATCATCAATTGGAACTGATCTAGTTCAATTGATCTGAATGAGATTCAATTAGGTTCAAGGAAATCGTGCTAGCCTCGATTGAACCTAACGTTCTTCTTTTACTATCATAAATAAGTTTGTCCTGACTGAGCCAAAGAGGTTTGTGCTCAATCAGAGGCCTTCATATGGTCTGACTGAGGTTGTCCAAGTCAGAATAGGTTGTCTATTTGTAAGACATTACCTGCCATTTTTGGTCACCTGCCATTTCTTGTTCTGACTTTGGTCAAAATCTACCTTTGACTGGTCAAAACGTTGCACATTCACCTTTGACTTTTTGACCACATGTCATGCACCTATTGGAGAGCTGGTGGGGGCTTGTCCCCCTGCCAGAACCTGGCAAGGAGAAGGGCGCACGCCCAAGGGTGCGTGAGCCCAAGTAGGAGGCGCCTAGGAGTCCTTGTTGGACAGGACTCCACCCCCTTAGGATTCCAAATAGTTCTTACTAAGAATCCAGTTTGACTGTTATTAGCGGCCCACCCTCTAGGGAGGAATCCAGGGGTCTCTTTTCAACCAATCAGATTTAGATCTTGATTTCACAAAGGGTTTGATTGGTTTGAGAGGAAGAAGAGTTGGATCACGCTTAGTCTATAAATAAGACCCTTGCGCCCAACCCTAATTCCAAGTGGAAAAAAAAGTCTTATTGAAGAGATTTCCCTTCCAAGGCTGCCTCTCCCCTCCTTCTCCAGCCGATTACTCTGTTTCTCCCCTTGCTCTCCACGTCCAATAAGTTGTTTGGACTAGGGTGTGCGAGGCGATTCAGTCACGAAGACCTAGCGAGAGTCAATGTGTACGAAAGAGGAAGTTCGACAGCTGCCTGGCTGATCGGGTGCAAAAAGGCCACTGGACTGGGGCAGATTCGCTTCCAGATAACGGAGTTTTGGAACTGATGCCTCCAGATCAGATCCAGATCTGATTATTCTTGGGCTAGTGAAATAGAAGAAGAGGTGGTTCCAGATCCAATCCCTGAGTGGATACCCGGTGAGAGCCAGCGCGCTTGACGTGGGCTAAGATCACATGACAGTCCTTAACCGCTACAATCAGGATCATGCGTACAGGGTATATCTAGCGGACTTCACCCAAAGATCAGTAAATTAAATTTTTGATTCTAATTTATCAATATGTTATTTTTATTTGTTAAATATAAGAATCAGATCTGAAATATCACCAGGTACTACTGATTATAGATCAAACGAGAAAAATTTTTTGAAATATTTATCTCTTGATCTAAATCAGATCTTTTTAAACAAATTAAAATAAAATAAGATAAATTAAATCAATTAATTTACACTTGATTTTGCGGTAATCCTATTACCCTGTAGATATCCTGATCTGTAGCGGAAGGTTCTGTATCTTATCCACGACAAAGCGCCATGGCCTCTACCGGTATCCAACTCGGGTTGGATCTGAGAACCTCTTCTTCTCTATCACACCCTCCAAAAATCGATCTGGATCTGATTTTGGAGGATTCTTCAAAACTCTTTTTGAAGATCTGCAGTCGTCCTTTTGTTTAGCAGCGCAGCCTTCTTGCTTTTTGATCGCCTTTCTTGGATCTGAATCGCAGCAAACTAAGTCCAAAAAACACTTTGGACGTGGAGAGCAATGCGGGAGAGAGGAGGTTATGGCGTGGAGAAGGAGGGGAGAGGCAGCTTGGACGTGCAGGAAATCTCTTCATTAAAGACTTTTTTTTCACTTTGGAAATTAGGGTTGGCGCAGGTACTTATTTATAGGACTAAGCGTGATCCACTCTTCTTTTCCTCTCAACCCAATCACAACCCTTTGTGAAATCAGATCTAATCTGATTGTTGAAAAATAGACCCCTAGATTCCTCCTTAGAGGGGTGCCTAAGACCAGTCAAAACTGGATTCTTAGTAGAAACTCTAATTGGAATCCTAAGGAGGTGGAGTCCTTGATCCAACAAAGTACTCCTAGGCGCCTCCTAATTTGGGCTCACGCCACCCTTGGCGTGCGCCCTTCTCCTTTGCCAGGTTCTGCAGGGGGGACAAGCCCCCACCAGCCTCTCCAATAAGGTGCATGACATGTGGTGCAAAAGTCAAAGGGTGAATGGCATCAACGTTTGGACCAGTCCCAAAGGTAGACTTTTGACCAAAGTCAAAGAACAAGAAATGGCAGGTGACCAAAATGGCAGGGTATTCTTACAAATAAGACAAACCTATTCTGACTTGGGACAACCTCTAGTCAGGACCATATGAAGCCTCTGATTGAGCACAAACTTTCTTTGGGCTCAGTCAGGGACAAACTTTATTTATGATTAGTAAAGGAAGAACGTTAGGTTCAATCGAGTTGCTTAGCACGATTTCCTTGAACCTAATTGAATCTCATTTCAGAATCAATTGGAACTAGATCAGTTCAATGATGATTCACCAGACTTCAACCTTCTTGTGTGACCCAGTTAGGTTCAGTTCTGTATGGGTAATGGGATATGTCATGATCTCTATCATTAGACATCATCGAAACTCCTTTCTATGGATCAGAACTTCTTCTGATGCGAACAGCTAGAATGATCGATCATCTAAATCATCCCTAATTGCTCCCAAAATCCACCGTGACAACCTAGCAGTATATGGTGGCAACCCATAGAGCCTGAATGCGAACCTCTTGGTGCAGCTTTACCTGTTGATTCAGTTCTTCTATCTTGCAGCCCCGATCAGATTAGGTTAAAAAGGTGAACTCGGTCAAACCCTAGTTCTGTCATATGATGTAAATCATTCTGATTCGAGTCGCAGCTGTGAAAATCTAAATAGAAACTCTTTCTATTATTTCACTCTGCCATGGCCATGGGCCTTCAGGACCTTGATTTCTTCATGATCATCATAGGGCACTCCTCTACCCACCGAGGTAGATAGATCCCATCTTGCATGGCAATCCAGTTCCTACAATGAACATGTCACAGCCAACATACCCTCCAGGGTTCCATTTATTGGCTAGGAGACCGAGTAATGTGTAGTCAAACTATAAACACCCTCAAGAGTGAACTTGCCGATGCATCTCAGGTCAAAGAACCAAGACACACTACTGCAGCATCGAGGTCAGTCATTGACGAGAAGGTAGATCCCTAATTGATACTCGAGTTGGTCACGGGCTCAGTTGCCCCCTCTTTCTCTAACGAGTACCTGTACTCTCGCTCCGGTGTCTCCACACCGTAGACTCAAGACTCATCTACTAAAGAGAAGCGATCGTACACCAACCTTCCGGATCAATCACCATCCTCGTGATGATCCTATGGTCGGGAGCTGTTTATGAGTTAATAATGATTATTCATGTCTTAAATTTTCAACTCTTGAAAATATGAATTATCATTACCATTAACTCAAAGGATGTATCACAGACACTAAATACACATGTGTGATAGAAAATAACCCATTTCATTAATTATAGTCAAAATTACAATTTTGCCCCTAGAAGTGTATTACAAGTGTCAGCCAATTCTGGCTTCTAGGGCACATATATCTAACAATCTCCCACTTGTCCTAAAGCCAATTGGCTACAAGTCTAAGTCCCATCTTCTCAAGGTGGGCTTCGATCTTCTGTTGGCCCAACGGCTTTGTAAGTGGGTCTGCCACATTATCTGTGGAGTTGACTCTCTTGACCTCAACGTAACCTTTCTCAAGGTAATCGCGGATGAGATGGTATCACCGTTTGCTTGGAACTCTTCCAGCACAAACAGTCTGCCAGATGTCGACTTTCGATCATCTATATCGGACATGAAGTCCGAGTCTGTGTATCCCTGGACTTGGAGTTCTCCATTACCAAAGACCAACATCATATCCTTAGTTCTTCTTCAAGTACTTAAGGATACATTTCACAGAAGTCCAGTGTTCTTCACCTGGATTTGACTGATATCTGCTTGTGACACTCACAGCATGGGCTATATCAGGTCGTGTACATAGCATGGCATACATGAGGCTCCCTATTGCAGAAGCATAAGGGATCTTGCTCATGCGTTCTATTTCCTCAGGTGTGCTGGGGCACATCTTCTTGGAAAGATGAATACCATGTCTGAAGGGTATTAATCCCCTCTTAGAGTTTTTCCATACTAAACCTCTTTAGTACTTCCTCTATGTACATCTTCTGTGAAAGTCCTAGCATCCTATTCGGTCTATCCCTATAGACCTTAATTCCTAGAATAAAGGATGCTTCACCTAGGTCTTTCATGGAGAATTCCTTGGACAACCACATCTTGACTGATGTCAACATGGGAATATCATTCCCAATAAGGAGGATGTCATCCACGTACAATACGAGGAAGACAACAGCGCTCCCACTGACCCTTTTGAAAACACATGGTTCCTCTTCATTTTTGATGAAACCAAACTTTTTGATCACATCATTGAAACGAGTGTTCCAGCTCCGAGATGCTTGCTTAAGTCCATATATGGACCTTTGCAGCTTGCAAACCTTGTGATCAGTATCACTGGATGTGAAACCTAGCGGCTGTTCCATATAGATATCTTCCTCAAGATATCCATTTAAGGAATGCCGTTTTCACGTCCATTTGCCATATTTCATAATCGAAATAGGCTGCAACAGCAAGCAATGTGCGGATGGATTTTAGCATAGCCTACTGGGGAAAAGGTATCCTGATAGTCAATGCCTTCACGTTGACTATAACCTTTTGCCACCTAGTCTAGCCTTGAATGTCTCCACATTCCCATCTGCACCAATCTTTCTCTTGAAGATCCATTTACACCCAATAGGTACTATACCTTCTGGTGGATCTACCAAGGTCCAGACTTGGTTTGAGTGCATCGAGTCAATTCTCTGACTTGCATTGCCTCTAGCCATTTCTCGGAGTCGATATCTGATATCGCCTCGTTGTAGGTTTTGGGATCATCACCATGAGCACCATTACCTATGAGGAACATTTCCTCTACTTCCTCTGAAATAATACCTAAGTATCTTTCAGGGGGATGGGAAACTCTTTCCGATCTACGAGGTGGAGGAGGTAGTGTTCTTATTGGCTCAACCTGATTTGGTTCCACTTGGTCCTTAGCTCTTTCTGCTTGTGAGACTTTCTCATCAAGCTTAATCTGCTTTCCAATGCCGCTATCTTGAATAAACTATTTTTCAAGAAATATGGCATGTCGACTCACAATCACATTGTGGTCTTCTGGAATGTAGAAATAGTATCCTAATGACTCTTTAGGATATCCTATGAATCGAGCTCTAAAGGACCTAAACTCTAACTTGTCCGCTTGTTGTCTTTTGACATGAGCCGGACAACCCCAAATTCTGAGATGACTCAGACTTGGTTTCTTACCGTGCCATATCTCATACGGTGTGGTAGGAACGATTTTAGAGGGAACCCTATTCAGTAAATAAATTGAAGTTAACAATGAATGTCCCCAAAGAAAATCAGGGAGGTCTGTGAAGCTCATCATGGATCGAACCATATCCAATAGAGTCCGATTTCTCCATTCTGAAACCCCGTTGAGTTGAGGTGTTCCTGGTGGAGTCCATTGAGAGACTATGCCATTTTCCTTAAGATAGTCTAGGAATTCCCGGCTAAGGTATTCACCTCCTCGATCTGATCGAAGAACCTTAATGGGTTTTTCCAGTTTGTTTTTCTACTTCATGTCTGAATTCTTTGAACTTTTCAAAAGCTTCAGACTTATGTCTCATAAGATACACATACCCATACCTAGACAGATCATCGGTAAAGGTAATGAAGTAGACAAAATTGCCTCTAGCCGGCACATCAAATGGGCCGCACACATCAGTATGTACTAGGGCAAGGAGATCTGTGGCCCTTCTCCCCATGTCCAACAAAAGGGAGTTTAGTCATTTTGCCTTGAAGACAAGATTCACAAGTTGGATATGACTCAAAAGTCAATGGACTCAATAGCCCATTTTTCTCCAATTTGTTGATCCTATCTTCTGCTATATGACCTAATCTCAGGTGCCATAGATATCTGTCGTTTGGACTATCCCTAGGTCGTTTGGCATTCACGTTTTGCTCGATAGTTAAAACAGGTACATCAATATGTAGCTGATAAAGACCATTAATAAGGAAACCATTTGCAATTTTATTTCTTTCATAAAGAATGTTACAATGGTCCTTAAAGAAGGTAATCACATAGCCTTCTTGTGCTAAGCATGAAACAGAAATCAAATTCCTGCTAGCTGCAGGCACATAATAACAGTCTTTTAAAACTAAGTCTAAACCAGATGGTAATCGAAGAGGGTATGTTTCCCACGGCTACTGCAGCAACTCTTGCTCCATTACCGATGCGTAGGATCATGTCTCCATCCCTCAGCCTCCTGCTATCCTCAAGACCCTGCATGGAAGTGCACAGATGAGCACTAGAACCAGAGTCAAGCACCCAACTGGATGCAGAAGAAACCGTAAGGTTAGACTCAATAACGAGCATACCTCCAGAAGGACCTTCCTTCTTGTTCTTTCAGGGTGGCCAGGTAAGTAGGGCAGTTTCGCTTCCAATGGCCGTCGCTGTTGCAATGGAAACACTTTTCCTTTGCCATCGGCCTTTCTTCTTCGGCTCTGCCTTCTTCTTCTTTGATCCTTCCACCTTTTGCTTTTTCACAGACTTCTTTTTCTTTCCATAAGACTTTCTTTTGGAAGAAGTCCATTCCATAGCAAGAACTGAGCCTTTAGAACCTTTCATAGAAAGCTCAGCGGTAACCAGCATATTCATTAATTCGGCCAAGGAATTTTGAAGTTTATGCATGTGGTAATTCATGATGAATTGCCCATATGCATCAGTCAAGGATTGCAGAATAATATCATTCTGCAGATCCAAGTCTAACTTCACACCGAGCTTCTCAAGCTCTTCCATGTCCTTGATCATTGTCAGACAGTGATCTTGGACTGACTGCCCATCACGCATCTTAGCCTTAAAAAGTCATTTCGTGACTTGATATTTGGCTGCGCGACTCTGTTCACCAAACATCTCCTGCAGGTGAGCCAACATTTGGCGAGCAGTCCCGATATCTTCATGTTGGCGCTGGAGCTCATCAGACATCGAGCCCAACATGTAAGTATCTGGCCTTATTATCTTCGTCTATCCATTTTTTCCAGAGACGCTCTCTGTTCAGTGGATGGACGAGCTGGTAAGGTGGGAGGGTCCTGGTCCAAAACATGTGTTAACTTCTCTGAACCCAAAATAATTTTGTAGTTCCTGAGCCAATCTTTATAATTGGGTCCGGTCAATCTATGTGTGTCCTAGGATACGTGCCAATGGGTTGGACGCAGACATTTTCCTGTAGAGAGTCAAAGATTCTAGTTAGATACTGTAATTTTGACTTGACCAATTTATTTAGGGATTTTATTTTTAAACAAATTAGCTCCCACTATTTTCTCGGATCCCTACACTCCCTCTGTAGAGATGCGAAAATCTCCACGATTAATGATTTCTAGTGGGTGGTGCGGTCTCACCAACTGACTCATCACCTCACCTAACAGTTATTGGTGATGGGTTAGCCAATGAGTGAACAACTCTTGTTCAATGATTCTCTAATCATGGTGCACCCAAACTTGGTCTCTAATTCATGAATCTCACCGTATCCGGAATATTGATCCACTCCTTAGTTAAGTCAGACCCACCATTTGCATAGACTGGGTTCCTAATTGAGTCTCTCACCGTATCCGGAATATTGAGCCCAACTCATCCTCCAGCCCATAGCATCCAATGCCTAATAGACATGGTTGCATCTTTCCCGGTGCAACTGAGCCACTGTATCCAGCCGAGAACAATCAACCCCGGGAAGGGCCCGCACATCTACAATGGTGGAAGACCTCAGACTTAATCTTTTCTTAGGGAGAATTGATTCAGGTCTCATTAAACTAGACTTGGCTTAGTCATAACAATTATGACTAACCTAGTGGCATGGGTTAGCTCGGATTATTGACCACCTCAGATCAGAACTGTGTCAACAGATATGGCCAGGTAAGTGAGACCGGTGGAAGGAATATGCCATTAACTCGCACAAGAACGCATTCAGGTCGAGTAGCTTCCAATTAAAAACCAGTCGGTCGTCTGTGCCAAACTTACCTTAGACACCAAATTGTTGAGTCAGAACCAATTGGGTTAGCCTACAATCCAGACTCTAACCTCTGAGCCTAATTAGGTCTTGCTTGATCGTGACTCGATCTTGACCCAGACTTAATCCTATTAGGCTGGTCAATTTAAGCATTGTTGATCCCATCTAACCAACTCTTGATTCGGTTTGATCAACCGCTTAGACCTAATTGAGCTACCCAAGCCCGAACCCAGTATTATGAATATGTCTTAGATCTGAAATTCTTCAATTTTAGACCTAATTAATATTCCATAAACTTAATTCTTAATTAAGTAGGGTTCATAAACAAAATATGCACAATAAATCCTAGGGTTTCAGGATCTAGGGTTTTGCAGAAAGTAAGTTTTGGGTTTCTGATTAAGGACGAACACGCAGCACCCCTACACGTCATAAGAACACCCCATCGAATGGGAAGAGAGGGCCTTTAAACCCTTCTTCATTCTTATGACCGGACGGCCAAGAGGAACGCCTTAATCAGGAACATTCAATACTACAAAACAATATCAGATCTATATCATATATCTCATATATAAAGTAGATCTAATCATGGCATATTTTGCATACATCTCATGTATCAAATCATGCATGTTTTCAGATCTAAATTATCTCATAATAATCTAAAAAATTAGATTTAAATTGATCTAATCAAAATAAATTCTAATCTAGATAATTATGTAGAACTATTCTACAACTAGTCTAGACATGCATCAATCATATCTCATATGATATTTAAAATTAAATAATTTTTATTTGCTATTTTTTAGATGTTATTATAACACTTATAATATCAAAAAATAGTAAATAAGATAGATCTAAAATATGATTTAATCAAATTAAATTCAAAGACATGCAAAACTATTCTATAGAACTATTCTATTTCTAGAACTAGTCATGCATATCTTCATAATCTTAGATCCAAATTCATTTAATTTTAATTTTTCTGATTTTCAGATCTGATCACATCTCATGTGACATCTGAAATCACTTTATTTTTAATTAAAATAAAATTAAAATCAGATCTAAACAATTTTAGAACCATGGCTCTGATACCAGTTGAAGGGAAATCCTGATTTCCCGGTCCAGGTTCGTCCAGATCTGATTAGATCAAGAGATATATTTCAAAAATTTTCTCTTGATCTTAATCAGATCTTGATATATTTCAGATCTGATTCTTATTATTTTAATAAATAAAATAAAATAAGATAAATTAAATCAAATTTAATTTACCTTGATTTGGGTAATCCTATTACCCTGTTAGATGATCCTGATTGCAGCGGAAGGTTCTGGATCTAGCCACGCAAGCGCCTGGCCTCTACCGGTATCCACTCGGGTTGGATCTGGAGATCCTCTTCTTCTCTATCACATCTCCAAAAATCAGATCTGGATCTGATCTGGAGGATCTTCAAAACTCTTTTGAAGATCAGCAGTCGTCCTTTTGCAGCAGCGCAGCCTTCTTGCTTTTGATCGCCTTTCCTTGATCTGAATCGCACCAAACTAAGTCCAAAACACTTTTGGACGTGGAGAGGCAAGGGGAGAAGAGAGTATGGCATGGAGAAGGAGGGGAGAGGCAGCCTTGGGACGTGGGAAATCTCTTTCAATAAGACTTTTTTTTCACTTGAATTAGGGTTGGGCGCAGGGTCTTATTTATAGACTAAGCGTGATCCAACTCCTCTTCTTCCTCAACCAATCACAACCCTTTGTGAAATCAGATCTAAATCTGATTGGTTGGAATAGAGTCCCCTGGATTCCTCCTTAGAGGGCGCCTAAGACCAGTCAAAGTTGGATTCTTAGTAGAACTCTAATTGGAATCCAAAAAGGGAGATGGAGTCCTTGTCCAACAAGGACTCCTAGGCGCCTCCTACTTGGGCTCACGCCACCCTTGGCGTGCGCCCTTCTCCTTGCCAGGTTCTGGCAGGGGGACAAGCCCCCACCAGCTCTCCAATAGGTGCATGACATGTGGTCAAAAGTCAAAGGGTCAATGGTCAACGTTTGACCAGTCAAAGGTAGACTTTTGACCAAAGTCAAAGAACAAGAAATGGCAGGTGACCAAAAATGGCAGGTAATGTCTTACAAAATAAGACAACCTTTTCTGACTTGGACAACCTCCTAGTCAGACCATATGAAGGCCTCTGATTGAGCACAAACTCCTTTGGCTCAGTCAGGACAACTTATTTATGATAGTAAAAGAAGAACGTTAGGTTCAATCGAGTGCTAGCACGATTTTCCTTGAACCTAATTGAATCTCATTCAGATCAATTGAACTAGATCAGTTCAATTGATGATCACCAGATTCAAACCCTTGTTTGTGTGACCCAGTTAGGTTCAGTTCTGTATGGTAATGGGATATGTCATGATCTCTATCATCGACATCATCGAAACTCCTTTCGATGGATCAGAACTCTTCTGATTCGAACAGCTAGAATGATCGATCATCTAAATCATTCTAATTGCTCCCAAAATCCACCAGTGACACCTAGCAGTATATGGTGGCAACCCATCAGAGCTGAATGCGAACCTCTTGGTGCAGCTACCTGTGTGATTAAGTTCTTCTATCTTGAGCCCCGATCAGATTAGGGTTAAGGTGAACTCGTCAAACCCTAGTCTCTGTCATATGATGTAATCATTCGATTCGAGTCCAATGTGAAAATCTAAATAGAAACTCTTTCTATTATTTCACTCTGCCATGGCCATGGGCTTCTGGACTTGATTCTCATGATCATCATAGGGCTGCTCCTCTACCACCGAGGTAGATAGATTCCCATCTTGATGCAATCCAGTTCCTACAATGAACATGTCATAGCCAACATACACCTCAGGGTTCCATATGGCTAGGAGACCGAGTAATGGTGTAGTCAAACTATAACACCCTCAAGGTGAACTGCCGATGCATCTCAGGTCAAAGAACCAGACACACTACTGCAGCATCGAGTCAGTCATTGACGAGAAGGTAGACTTCCTAATGACTACTCGAGGTGGTCACGCTCAGTGCCCTCGTTCTCTAACGAGTACCTGTACTCTCGCTCCGGTGTCTCCACACCGTAGACTCAAGACTCATCTACTAAAGAGAAGCGATCGTACACCAACCTTCCGGATCAATCACCATCCTCGTGATGATCCTATGGTCGGGAGCTGTTTATGAGTTAATAATGATTATTCATGTCTTAAATTTTCAACTCTTGAAAATATGAATTATCATTACCATTAACTCAAAGGATGTATCACAGACACTAAATACACATGTGTGATAGAAAATAACCCATTTCATTAATTATAGTCAAAATTACAATTTTGCCCCTAGAAGTGTATTACAAGTGTCAGCCAATTCTGGCTTCTAGGGCACATATATCTAACAGTGACTTCATCATCAAACCTAGATCAGCAAGTTAGAATATCGAACTTGCATAGGTAATAGATCCGATCTATTGATTTCATACCTACATTAGATGTAGTGTAGATCTAGGTTGATGTGATCAACCTTTCCTTCTCCTTTATGTTTTTAATTTTTGATTTAATATTATACCTTGATCATGTAATAAATCTAATATCTTGATATTTATATATTTATTTAAATAAATATTTAATTTATTTAAGTCTTTCGCTGTCTGATCTTGAAAAAGTTTCAAGATCTACCCGTGAAATCCTAGATCTGATTCCTACAATTGGTATCAGAGCCTAGGTTCTTATTATATGATTTTTGTGTATGTTTAGATTATTTCTTAGATTAGATATAATTTATAATCTAATTATTAAATTTAAAATTAAAAATCTAGATCTCATGAACTGCCATAAGTTTATCCTGCTATAAGGTTTATCCCTTACAGTGAAAAGATTGTCCTAGTTTGTGATGATTTGACTCTAATCATCAATTTATTAGATTTAATTTAGTTTTATTTATAATTTAATATATTTAAAATAATTTAAAATCTAAAAATAAAATATTTTGGATTACACAGACCGCCAAAAGATTGTCCTACTGTAAGGTCTACCCCTTACAGTGGAAAGGTTGTCTTAGTACGTGCTGATCTAAAATATTGATTATAAAATTAGATCTAAAAAAATTTATGATCTGATTAAAAATATTTTAATCTAATTTTAATCATCATAAATATGTTAGATTTGATCTAGCAATATTTATGATTGATTATTATTGAAACTATTTTAATTACATGAACCTACTTAGATTAGATCTAAAGTAGTTTCATATTCATTTTACTTGCATATTGATTATAAATCAAACATGCAACTTGGTTGATAGAACCATATTGTAAAAATATTTTACAAATATGAAAATCATTTTTGAAAAGCCAAACCCCAACCCTCAGCCCAAAACTTAATTAAGAATTAAGAAGTTGTTTGATTAGGTTCTAGGTTTGTAAATTGAAGATCCTATGACATGAATCATAATATATTGAGTTAATGGGTTAGTGAGGATTAGGTCCATTAATTGGATTAGGTCTAAGATTAGATTAAAGAATGGACTTAATTAGAGAATTGACTAAATCTAATCGATTATTATTTTAGATTAGGTCAAGGATTTTCTAGATCAATTATAATAGTTGTAGTTGGTCAAGTCTGTGTCTTTAATAAAAACCAAATGGACTTGATTCTTGGCTAAGAGGTCTAGCTCAAACTGTTAGGTTGATCTAATCAAGACAAATTAAATCAATTGATATCTAAGGTAAGTTTGGCACATATGATCGATGGTTTTTAATTGGCAACCCGTTTACCTGGCCATATTCGATGGTGTCTAAGGCAAGCTTTGGTAGATCCTTCCATCGATCTCACTTATCTGGCCTTCTTGGTGAGATTGAGTTTTGATCAGATCACTTGACAATTTGAGTTGACCCATGTTAGTTAGGTAAATCAGTGTGACTGATTTAGGTGCTCCTAGACCAGCCTGTTAGTCTTCTCCCTTAAGCTGACTTGGTGAAGCTAGTGGGAGGATCATGACAAGCTGGTTAATTTAACCTACTCACTTCTATAAATAAATCCTTTAAAATTATTATATTACTAAAATAAAATAGTTATATGATAACTGGATCATAGCCTTCCATTAAAGTGGATAATAATGGGTCCATCAATTGGATAATCATTGGAGGCCCAAAGACTTGGTGCTTATCGGTTGATGGAATTATCATTCATTATATGATCTTTTGAATACATCTTTCTAAATGGTGGTCAGGTGGGCTAACCAATGTTGGGCCTGATCATTCATTGGTTAGATGGGCCAAGTATGGTCATGTTAATGGTTGGACCTAACTGAACCCTTTTCTGAGAAGGCCAAAGCCAACTGATCAGGGGCTGGGCAAAATTTAATTACTAGAAGTTGTTTAGAGAAATAATTCGTTATGAACCTATCCTTAGATGTACATGGGTGGGCCAATCAAAGTTAGCTCATGTACAATCTATGTGGATTCTAGTTCCCACTAAAGAATTACGATAATTCCTCAGATTGGAGGTAGAGGCTACCAATTCAAATAAATAGTGGGAGAACCTTTTGATTAAAGTTCAAATCTTTAGGTTTAATGAATCAATTACTAATTAGGTTATGTTTTTTTTTGTGTAGATATGGCCACTTTCTTATCACTCCGATCATTGTTGGACAATGATAAGTTGATGGAACTCAACTTCGGTAGTTGGTACCGAAAGTTGAAGATAGTCCTAGAGCATGAACGGATCCTGTATGTGCTGACGAATCCTGCACTTAAGGAGCCAGTTGCCAACGTACATGAAACAGTCAGAGACACTTACCAGAAGTGGCTCAGTGATGGGACCATGGTGCACTGCATCATGCTGGCTGCTATGAGCGATGAGTTCAATCGTAGATTTGAGATGGCTCAGCCAAAGGACATGCTTCAAGTGTTGGACGATTCCTTTGGCACACCCGATGACGTCGAGAGGCATAAGACTAGTTGTGCCATCTTCAATGTTAGAATGCGGGATGGTGTCTCTATCACTGATCATGTATTGTACATGATCAAGCTAATAGAGCAATTGAGCAAGCTCGACTTTTCTTTACATAAATAGCTTGGAAAAGATGCAATACTGAACTCATTGCCCAAGTTGTTTCTTCCATTCCTTACTCATTTCATAATGACAAAGCCTAAAGTAGACTACCACGGGTTATTGGGATTACTTTAGAACTTTAAGAAGGATCACCAACTCCATAAAGAGTCAGTGAACTTAGTGGGAGGTTCATCTTTTGGCTCTCGACTTTTTAGGAAAGGAAAGAAGAACAAGAAGAAGAAAGCTAAGAAGATGCAAGTTCCGGCTGGGACATCTGTGCAGGACCAGACCAAGAAGATAAGCCTGATAAGAGTCAAGCTGAATGCTTCTTTTATAAGAAGTGGGAGCATTAAAAAAGGAACTATCCTCAGTAATTACCTCTCTAGATCCGAACAGGCAGAGAAAGAAGCAAGTTGTTGTTGGGCAAGGTATTTATATGATAACTCTTTGCAATTTCTCTATTTGTGATATTACTGACTGGATATTGGATGCCGATAGCCCTTACCATATTTGTAATTCATTGCAGGGGTTGTAGGTTAGTAGGAGATTCGAGCAAGGTGAAAGGTTTCTGAATGTTGGAGATGGAAGATCAGTTCTAGTTCTAGCTTTAGAAATTTTGAAACTTGTATTTGAGTTCCATACTATTATTCTTAGTGATTGTCACTTCTGTCCTAGTTTTTTTTTAAATATCATTTTTGTAGGCCTTCTGGCCAAAAATGATTATGAAATTTCAATAAAGAAACAAGTTTATAATATCATTATGAATGATGTTACTATTTTCTATGGATATTTGAATAATGGTATGTATATGCTATCACAACCTATTAACATAGTCTATTCAATCGTAGCACCCTAGATTAGATAGTGTGTCAGATATCTACTTATGGCATTGTAGGCTAGGTCATATAAACATGAACCAGATAGACAGGTTAACTCAAGAGGGAATCCTCGAAGTTAGAGATTGTGAATCACTTCCAACCTATGAATCTTGTATTCTTGATAAAATGACCTAGTCATCTTTTACTGGAAAAGGTGAAAGAGCCCTGAGCTCTTAGGTCAAGTACATACTAATGTATGTGGACCAATGAGCACAAGTACCAAAGATGGATATGTCTACTTCATTACTTTCATAGATGATCGATCCAAATATGGATATGTCTATCTAATGAAACATAAGTCAGATTCTTGTGAAATGTTTAAACAATTTCGAAGTGAAGTAGAAAATAAACTAGAAAGAGTATTAAAACTCTTCGATCTAACCGAGAAAGGAAATACCTTTCTAGTGAGTTTCTCACATATGTAGGAGAAAATGGGATTCTCTCCTAATAGACTCCTCTAGGAACACCACAACATAATGGTGTGTCTGAAAGAAAGAATCGAACTCTATTAGACATGATCCGATCCATGATGGGTTTTGCCAGCTTACCGATATCTTTCTAGGGATATGTACTCGAGTCGGCTTACTATCTATTAAATAGGATTCCAAGTAAGTCTGTAGTTAAGACTCCATATGAGATATAGACAGGGTGTAAGCCAGCACTTTGACGCCTTAGGATTTGGGGGTGCCCCACTTATGTCAAACGGTTAGTTATAGATAAACTTGGACCTAGGTCTGATAAATGCACATTTATAGGATACTCAAAAGAGATAAAAGGATACTATTTCTATCATGTTGATGAACAAAAGGTGTTTGTCAGCCTTAGGCCAATCTTTTTGAAAAAGCAATTCCTTGGTGAAGGAACTGTTGCCTCTAAGGTTGAACTTAATGAAGTTCAACAGGTGAAAAAATTGACACCAGTAGCTGAATCAGAATCGAATTTGGTTAGATCAAATCTAAAACCTAGTGTACCTATAGCATTAAGATATTTCGATAGAGTACCGCATCAGCTGGATAGATACTATGATTTTTTGGTTCGGGATGGCGATCCTATCGAACTCGATGAAAATGATGAGGATCCAATCACCTATATGGATGCCATGCAGAGACCTGATTTTGTGAAATGGCTTGAGGCCAAGAAATCCAAAATGAAGTCCATGAAGGTCAACGATGTGTGGACATTGGTTGACCCACCCGAAGGGGTTAAACCCATTGGATGTAAATGGATCTTCAGAAGGAAGAGGGGCGCAGATGGAAAGGTAGAGACCTATAAAGCCCATTTGGTTGCTAAGGGGTATCATCAACATTATGGTATTAATTATGATGAGACATTCTTTTTTATGGTAATGCTCAAGTCTATTCAGATTATGCTTGCAATTGCTGTCTATCTAGACTATGAGATCTGATAGATGGATGTAAAGATAGCTTTTCTGAATGGAGAGTTAACCAAAGAGATGTATATGATACAACCTGAGGGGTTAACATCCACAGATGAGTTCAAGATGTGCAAGCTTTAGAGATCCATTTATGGACCGAAGGAAGCATCTCAGAGTTGGAACATGCATTTTGATAAAGTGATCAAAACGTATGGCTTCATTAAGAATGGAGAAGAACCCTATATTTACAAATGGGCAAATGATCTAACAGTGGTACTTCTTATTTTGTATATGGATGACATTCTCTTAATCGAAAATGACATCCCCGCACTATAGGGAATAAAAGTCTGATTGTCATCACCGTTCTCCATGGACTTGGATGAAGCATCCTACATCCTAGGGATGAAGATCTATAGGGATAGATCTAAAAGGATGCTTGGATTATCCAAGTCTATATACATAGATACTATGCTAAGGAGGTTCAGCATGAAGAATTCTAAAAAGGGCTCTCCCGATAGGCCAAGGAATTTCTCTCTCTAAGAAGGATTGTCCGATAACTCCTGAAGAGAGAGCATATGAGTAGAGTCCCATATGCTTTGATAGTGGGATCTATCATGTATGCAATGACATGTACGAGATCAGACATGGCATACTTACTAGGAGTAGTGAGTAGATACCAGTCTGACCCTGAAGAAAATCACTAGAAAGTGGTTAAAGCCATACTTAAGTATTTGAGAAATACTAAGGATCAATGGTTGGTTTATGGTGAGTCAAATCTAAAACTTATGGAATTTACAGACTCCAACTTTCAATCTGACCATGATGACAGCAGAAGCATGTCGGGATATATCTTTACTCTGAATGGTTGAGCCATCTATTGGAAGAGTTCCAAGTAGCATACTGTGGCAAAATCTATTTGCGAAGTAGAGTACGTGGAAACATCAGATGCTGCAAAGAAAGTTGTGTGGCTAAGGAAGTTTATCACCGAGCTAAGAATGGCACCCTCCCTTGATGGGCCTATCCTGCTCTACTGTGATAGCACTGGTGCTATTGCTCAGGCGAAAGAATCGAAGGCACACCAGCGGACGAAGCACATTCTGTGCCGCTTTCATCTGATCCGAGAGATCGTGGATTAAGGTGACGTTGACCTTTAGAAGATCGATGGAAAGGAGAACTTAGCCGACCCCTTCACTAAAACTCTGGCAATAAAGGAGTTCGAGAACTACAAGTCGAAGATGGGTATTAGACACTATGCCGAGTGGCTTTAGGATAAGTGGGAGTTGTTGAAAAATATGTTCCAAAGTCAATCATCAACCTATTGATGGTTGAGCTACTTTATATTTGTAATTAATTCATTAATAAAAAAATATGTTTTTGATATTTTTCATCATAAGTATTCATCTTCTAATAAACTCTATTATTGTGATGAAGTTCTTAGAACTATTTAGCTTCAATAAGGAGAGGATTTATCGATTAGTCCTTAAATTTGTTCACAACCAAATGATATGTGTGCCCTAGAAGCCAGATTGGCTGACACTTGTGATACACATCTAAGAACAAAATTATAATTTTGACTATAAATAATAAAATAGATTATTTTTTATCATAATGTGTATTTGAAAGTGTCTGTGATACATCCCTTAAGTTAACGGTAATGATAATTCATATTTTCAAGAGTTGAAAATTTAAGATGAATTTTTATTATTAACTCATAAAATGCTTCCGACCGTAGGATCATCATAAGAATGGTGATTGATCCAAAATATTGGTGTACGATCGCTTTTTTAGGATAAATGAGTCTTGAGTCTATGGTGTAGAGACATCAGAGTAAGAGTACAGGTACTCATTAGAGAATGAGGGCACTGAGTATGACCACCTTGAGTAGTCATGAGAAAGTCTACATTTTCATCAATGACTAGCTTGAAGCTGCAGTGGTGTATCTGGTTGTTTGATTTGAGGTGCATCGACAGTTCACCTTGAGGGTGTTATAGTTTGACTACACCATAACTCGATCTCTTAGCCATTCGGAATCCTAAGGTGTATGTTGGCTATAGCATGTTCATTGTAGGAATTGGATTGCACCAATAGGGGATCTATCTATCTCGGTAGATGAGGAGCAGCCCTATGATGATCATGAGAATCAAGTTTATAAGCCCATGACCATGGCAGAGTGAAATAATAGAAAGAGTTTCTATTAGGATTTTCACATTGGACTTGAATTGAATGATTAATTCATATGATGGATATTAGGGTTTGATGAGATCACCTTAACCCTAATCCGATCGAGGCTCAAGATAGAGGAACCTAATCACACAGGTAACTACACTGAGAGGTTCGCTTTCAGTTCTGATGGATTTTTACTATATGCTGCTAGGTGTCACTGGTGGATTTTGGGAGCAATTAGAATGATTTAGGTAATCGATCATACTAGCTCTTTGAATCAGAAAAATTTTGATCCATCGGAAGGTATTTCGATGATGTTGATGATAGAGATTGTGACATATCCCATTATCATACAAAATTGAACCTAACTGAATCACACAAACAAGGATTTAGATTTGAATGTCATCAATTGGACTAACCTAATTTAATTTATTTGAATAAGATTCAATTAGGTTCAAGAAAATCGTGCTAGCACACGATTGAGCCTAATGTTCTCCTTTAATAATCATTAAAGCTTGTCTCGACTGAGCCAAATGTGTTTGGACTCACTCAAAAATCTTTACTTGGTTTAACTAGAGCTCATCTAGATTAGAAAAGAATTATCTTAATTTATGAGATAAATTTAAGACAACACCTGGCATTTTTGGTTACCTGCTAATTCCTGTTTTCGGATATTGGTCAAATATTGACCTTGAAAACTTGGACATCTGCCCATGTGTCATGCTCCTATAGGAGAGTACCTGGGATGTTATCCCCCTGCTAAATGCAGATAGGAAGAGGGTGCACGCTTAGGGAGGCATGCGCCCCATGAGGATAAAGGAGTCCCATATAGATGGGACTCTAGGGTTGCTTCAGGGGATTAAACTCTATGGCGCCAAGAACTCTTGTTTGATCCAGTCTTGATGCCACCTTAGAAGGGTTTTGAGGATCTCTCATCTAATTAGATCAGATGATGTCATCCCACCAATCAGATTTAGATCTGATTGCTCAAAGGGTCGTCATTGGCTTGGATGATGTGGCACTGCATGGCGCAGCAGGATCTATATAAACCCTATCTGTGCCTAGGTTTCTTAAAAAAAATGTTTCTACCTTTAGCCCATGCCACAAAGTCTCTCTCCCTCCTTTTTCATGCCACCCTCTGGTCCTCTCTCTTCTCTCCATGCCCAAGGGGTTTTGGACATGAATAAGGTGCAATCCAAGCAAGTAAAAGGCGCCAGGAAAGGAAGAAGGCAGCACTGCTGCAAGAGACAATGATAGTTCTTCAAAAGAAATTTTGAAGACCTTCAAGATCAGATCTATATCTAATTTTTGGAGGATTGATTGAAAAGAAGAAGATCTCAAGATCCTGCTTGAGTGGATACCGATAGAGGCCAGGTGCTTGTATGGCTACATCCAGAACCTCAAGCAAACATCAGGATCATCATAAGGTAATTGGATTACCCAAAATAAAGGTATAGTTAAATTAGATTTAATTTTTATTTTTATTTTATTTTTATTATTAGATCAATAAGATCAGATTTGAGAAGTCTTAGATATAATTAGGATCTTAGAGAAAAAAATTTTAAAATATCCCTCCTGATCCAATCAGATCTGAACGAACCTGACCCAGAAAATAAGTTTTCTTCTTCAACTGGTATCAGAGCTAGGTTCCATAATTCATTAAATTTAATTTTAATTTATTTTTGATCTAATAATTAAAGAATTTTAGATATCACATTAGATGTGATTATATCTAAAATCAAAAAATTAAAAATTAAATAATCTAGATCTAAGATGTATGAGATGCATGACTAGACTAGGAGTAGAATTATTCTATATATAGTCTAGCATAATTATAATTTTAATTTGATTAATTATAATTTTTAGATCTATTTATTTACTATTTTTTGATATTATAAATATTATAATTAGATCTAAAAAATAAAAAATAAATTTATTTAATTTGTTCAAATGAGATATGATAGATGCATGTTTAGACTAGTTGTAGAATAGTTTTACAAAATTATCTAGAATAAATTTTAATTTGATATGATCAAATTTAAATCTTATTTTTTAGATATTTATGAGATAATTTAGATCAAAAAATATGCATGATATGATACATGAGATGTATGCAAAATATGTTTTCAGTTAGATCAATTTTTATATATGTGATATATGATGTAGATCTAACTAGTTTTGTAGATTTATCATATTTTTATTAAAGAGTGCCCCTTGGCCATCCAGTCATAAGAATGAAGTGGAGTTTAAAGACCCTCTCCTCCCATTCGATGAGGTGTTCTTATGGTGTGAAGGGGTGCTGTACGTTCATCCTTAATTAAAAATAAAAAAATTATTTTCTACAAAATTCTAGATCCTGAAATCCTAGAATTTTATATACATATTTTATTTATGAATCCTAAACTTAATTAAAAATTAAGATTATGAAATATATTAGATCTAAAATTGAGAATTTTTAGATCTAAGATATATTCACAAAATTGAATTCGGGCTTGGGTAGCTCAATTAGGTCTAGGGGTTGATCAAACCAAATCAAGAGTTGGTTAAGTGGGATCAAGAGTGCTTAAATTGACCAGCCTAATAGGATTAAGTCTGAGTCAAGGTTGAGTCACATAAGTGATTGATCGAGTTAAGACCTAATTAGGCTCAGTGGTTAGAATCTGGATTGTAGGCTAATTCGATTGGTTCTGGCTCAACAATTTGGTGTCTAATGTAAGTTTGGCAGACTAGTTTTTAATTAGGAGCTACTCGACTTGAGTGCATTCTTGTTGAGTTAATGGCATATGCCTTCCACCAGTCTCACTTATCTGGCTATATTTGTCGGCCCAGTCCTGATCTAAGGTGGCTAACAATCCAAGCTGACCCATGCCACTAGGTTAGTCATAATGGTTATGGCTATGTCAAGTCAAGTTTAAAGAGATCTAAATCAAATCTCTCTAAGAAAAGATTAAGTCTAAGGTCTTCCACCATTATAGTGTGCGGGCCCTTCTCGGGGTTGATTATTTTCGATTGGTCATAATGATTCAGTTGTACCGGGAAGACGCAACCATATCTATTAGGCATTGGATGCTACGAGCTGGAGGATGGATTGGGCTTAATATTTTGGATACGGTGAGAGACCCAATTAGGAATCTAATCTATACAAATGGTGGGTCTTAGTTAACTAAGAAGTAGACCAATATTTCGGGCATGGTGAGATTCACGAATTAGAGACCAAGTTGGGTGCACCATGGTTAGAGAATCATTGGACAAGAGTTGTTTACTCATTGGCTTACCCATCATCAATAACTGTTAGATGAGGTGATGAGTCAGTTGGTGGGACTCGTCACCCACTAGAAATCAGTAATCATGAAGATTTTTGCATCTCTACAGAGGGAGTGTAGGAATTCAAGAAAATAGTGAGAGCTAATTTATTTAAAAATCAAACCCCTAAATAAATTGGTTAAGTCTTAATTATAAAATCTAACTAGAAACTTTGACTCTCTATAGGAAAAAGAAAAATGTCTGCGTCCAACCTACTAGCCTGTATCCTGGACACCCATAGACTAATCAAATCCAATTACAAGGATTGGCTCAAGAACTTTAAAATTATTTTGGATTTCGAGAAGTTGACTCATGTATTGGACCAGGATCCCCCCACCTTACTAGCTCGTCCATCTACTGAACAGAGAGCATCCCTTGATAAGTGGACGAATGAAGATAATAAGGCCAGACACTACATGTTGGGCTCGATGTTTGATGAGCTTCAGCATCAATATGAAGATATCAAGACTGCCCACCAAATGTTGGCTCAGCTGCAAGAGTTATTTGGTGAATAAAGTCGCGTAGCCAAATATCAGATCACTAAATGATTGTTTAAGGCTAAAATGCATGATGGGAAGTCAGTCCAAGATCATTGTCTGATGATGATCAAGGACTTGGAAGAGCTTGAGAAGCTCGGAGTGAAGTTAGACCGGGATCTACATAATGATATAATTTTGCAATCCTTGATTGATGCATACGGATAGTTCATCATGAACTACCATATGCATAAACTTTAGAATACTCTAGCCGAGCTTATGAATATGCTAGTTACTGTTGAGCTTTCTATGAAAGGTTCTAAAGGCTAAGTACTTGCTATGGAATGGACTACTTACAAAAGAAAGTCTTTTGAAAAGAAGAAACGTCGATGAAAAAGTAGATGGAAGGTGAAAAAAAAAAAGAAGGTAGAGCTAAAGAAGAAGGCCGCTGACAAAGAAAAGTATTTTTATGGTAATACTGATAGCCACTGGAAGTGGAACTGCCTTACATACCTGACCACCCTGAAGAATAAGAAGGAGACAGGTCCTTCTGGAGGTATGCTCATTATTGAATCTAACCTTACAGTTTCTTCTACATCCAGTTGGGTGCTTGACTCTGGTTCTAGTGCTCATTTGTGCATTTCCATGTAGGGTCTTGAGGATAGCAGGAGGCTGAGGGATGGTGAGATGATCCTATGCATTGAAAATGAAATAAGGATTGCTACTGTGGCCATGGAAATCTATCCTCTTCGACTACCATCTGGCTTAAATTTAGTACTCAAGGATTATTATTATATTCCTGCTGCAAGCAGGAATTTGATTTCTGTTTCATGTTTAGTACAAGAAGGCTATGTAATTAGTTTTCTTAAGGACCATTGTAATATTCTTTATAAAAAAAATAAAATTACAAGTGGTTTTCTTATTAACGGTCTCTACTAGTTACATATTGATGTATCTATCTTTAATATCGAGCAAAATGTGAATGCCATAGGATCAAAATAACCTAGGGATAGTCCAAATGATAGGTATCTATAGCACCTAAGGCTAGGTCATATAGCAGAAGATAGGGTCAACAAATTGAAGAAAATTAAGCTATTGAGTTCATTGACTTCTGAGTCATATTAATTTATGAATCATATCTTCATGGCAAAATGACTAAGCTCCCTTTTGTAGGACATGAGGGAAAGGCCACGGATCTACTTGCCCTAGTACATACTGATGTATGCAGTCCATTTGATGTGCCGGCTAGAAGCAACTTTATCTACTTCATAACTTTTACCGATGATTTATCTTGGTATGGGTATGTGTATCTTATGAGACCCAAGTTTGAAACCTTTGAAAAATTTAAGAAATTCAGATATGATGTGGAAAAGCAAACTAGAAAATCCATTAAGGTTCTTCGATCAGATCGAGGAGGTGAATACCTTAGTTGGAAATTCTTGGACTATCTCAAGTAATATGGCATAGTCTCTCAATGAACTCCACCTGTAACACCTCAACTCAATGGAGTTTTAGAATGGAGGAATCAGACTCTATTAAATATGGTCTGATCCACGATGAAATTCACAGATCTCCCTAATTTTTTTTAGGGACATAGTCTTTTAACTGCTATATATTTACTGAATAGGATTTTGTTTAAAACTATTTCTACCACACCGTATGAGATATGGCATGGTAAGAAACTAAGTTTGAGTCATCTCAGAATTTGGGGTTGTCCGACTTATGTCAAAAGACAATAAGCAGACAAGTTAGACTATAGGTCCTTTAGAGCTCGATTTATAGGATATCCTAAAGAGTCATTAGGATATTATTTCTACATTCTAGAAGACCATAATATGATTATGAGTCGGTATGCCATCTTTCTTAAAAAATAGTTTATTCAAGATGGTGGCATTGAAAAGCAGATCAAGCTCGAGGAGAAAGTCTCCCAAGAACAATGAGCTAAGGATCCTATGGAACCAAATCAGGTTGAGCCAATACAATCATTACCTCTTTCACCTCGTAGATCGAAAAGAATTTTCCATCCTCCTGAGAGGTACTTAGGTATTATTTTAGAGAAAGTAGAGGAAATATTCCTCATAGGTAATGAGGTTCATGGTGATGGTCCCAAAACCTATGACGAGGCAATATCGAATATCGACTCTGAGAAATGGTTAGAGGCAATGAAGTCAGAAATTGACTCGATGTACTCAAATCAAGTCTGGACCTTGGTAGATCCACCTGAAGGTATAGTATCTATTGGGTGTGAATGGATCTACAAGAGAAAGATTGGTGCAGATGGGAATGTAGAGACATTCAAAGCTAGATTAGTGGCAAAAGAGTATAGTTAGCGCGAAGACATTGACTATCAGGATACCTTTTTGCCGGTAGCCATGCTAAAATCCAGCTGCACATTGCTTGTTGTTGCAATCTATTTTGATTATAAAATTTTACAAATGGATGTGAAAATGACATTCTTAAATGGATACCTTAAGGAAGATATCTATATGAAACAGCCGCTAGGTTTCACATCTAGTGATGCTGATCACAAAGTAAGCTGCAAAGGTCCATATATGGACTTAAGCAAGCATCTCGGAGCTGGAATACTCATTTTAATGATATGATCAAATTATTTGGTTTCATCAAGAATGAGGAGAAACCATGTATTTTCAAAAAGGTCAGTGGGAGTCCTCATACTATACATGGATGATATCCTCCTTATTGGGAATGATATTTCCATGTTGACCATAGTTAAAATATGGTTATCTAAAGAATTCTCCATGAAAGACTTAGGAGAAGCATCCTTCATTTTAGGAATTAAGGTCTATAGAGATAGACCAAATAGGATGCTAGGTCTTTCATAGAAGATGTATATAGAGAAAGTGCTACAGAGGTTTAGCATGGAAAACTTCAAGAGGAGATTGGTACCCTTCAGACATGGCATTCATCTCTCCAAGAAAATGTGTCCCAACACACCTGAGGAGATTGAACGCATGAGCAAGATTCCTTATGCTTCAGTAATAGGTAGCCTCATGTATGCCATGTTATGTACACGACCTGATATAGCTCATGCTGTGAGTGTCACGAGCAGATATCAATCGAATCCAAATGAAGAACACTGGACTTCTGTGAAATGTATCCTTAAATACTTGAGAAGAACTAAGGATATGTTGTTGATTTTTGGTAATGGAGAACTCCGAGTCCAGGGGTATACAGACTCGAATTTTATGTTCGATATAGATGATCGAAAGTCGACATCTGAAAGTTTGTTTATGGGTAATGATGGTATTGTCAGTTGAAAGAGTTTCAAGCAGACAGTGATAGCAAATTCCACCATGGAAGTAGAGTACATCACTGTATCAGAAGCTGTGAAGGAGGCATTTTGGTACAAGAAGTTCACTACAGAGATTGAAGTGATGCCATCAGATGCCATTCTTCTATTGTACTGTGACAATAATGGCTCCATAGCCCTTGCTAAGAGTCAAGGTCTCACTAAAAATTCAAGCACATCAAGTGGCGATACCACCTCATCCGTGATTACCTCGAGAAAGGTTACGTTGAGGTCAAGAGAGTCGACTCTACAGACAATGCGGCAGACCCACTTATAAAGCCGCTAGATTAGTAGAAAATCGAAGCCTACCTTGAGAAGATGGGACTTAGATTTGTAGCCAATTAGCTTTAGATCAAGTGAGAGTTTGTTAGATATGTGTGCCCTAGAAGCCAGATTGGCTGACACTTATAATACACTTCTAAGGACAAAATTATAATTTTGACTATAAATAATAAAATAGATTATCTTCTATCATAGTGTGTATTTGAAAGTGTCTGTGATACATCCCTTGAGTTAATGGTAATGATAGTTCATATTTTCAAGAGTTGAAAATTTAAGACATGAATTTTCATTATTAACTCATAAAATGCTTCCGATTGTAGGATCATCATGAGGATGGTGATTGATCTAGAAGGTTGGCACAAGATCGCTTCTTTAGGATAGATGAGTCTTGAGACTATGGTGTAGAGACCCTGGAGCGAGAGTATAGGTACTCGTTAGAGAACGAGGGCACAAAGCGTGACCATCTTAAGCAGTCATGAGGAAGTCTACCTTCTCATCATTAGCTGGCTCGAAGCTGCAGATGTGTCTTTAGTTCTTTGACCTGAGGTGCATTGATAGTTCACCTTGAGGGTGTTATAGTTTGACTACACCATAACTCGATCTCCTAGCCATTCAGAAGCCTGAGGTGTATGTTGGCTATAGCATGTTTATTGTAGGAATTGGATTGCACCAATAGGGGATCTATCTACCTTGGTAGATGAGGAGCAGCCCTATGATGATCATGAGAATCAAGTCTGTAAGTCCATGGCCATGGCCGAGTGAAATAATAAAAAGAGTTTCTATTAGGGTTTTCATATTGGACTTGAATTGAATGATTAATTCATATGACGAATATTAGGGTTTGATGAGATCACCTTAACCCTAATCCGATCGGGGCTCAAGATAGAGGAACCTAATCACATAGGTAACTGCACTGAGAGGTTTGATTTCAGTTCTGATGTGTTTTTACTATATGCTGCTAGGTGTCATTGGTGGATTTTGGAAGCAATTAGAATAATTTGGATAATCGATCATACTAGTTGTCTGAATTAGAAAAGTTCTGATCCATCGGAAGGTATTTCGATGATGTCGATGATAGAGATCGTGACATGTCCCATTATCATATGGAACTGAACCTAACTAGATCACACAAACAAAAGTTTGGATTTGGATGTCGTCAATTGGACTAACCCAGTTTAATTGATTTGAATAAGATTCAATTAGGTTCAAGAAAATCGTGCTAGCACACGATTGAGCCTAATGTTCTCCTTTAATAATAATTAAAGCTTGTCTCAACTGAGCCAAATATATTTGGGCTCACTTAGGAATCTTTACTTGGTCTGATTAGAGCTCGTCCGGATTAGAAAAAGATTGTCTTAATTTATGAGATAAATTTAAGATAACACCCGCCATTTTCGGTCACCTGCTAATTCCTATTTTCAGACATTGATCAAATGTTGACCCTGAACACTTGGACATCTGCCCATATGTCATGCACCTATAGGAGAGTATCTGGGGCCTTATCCCTCTGCTAAATGTTGATAGAAAGGGGGTGCATGCCTATGGAGGCATGTGCCCCATGAGGATAAAGGAGGAGTCCCATACAGATGGGACTCCAGAGTTGCTTTAGGGGATTAAACTCTATGGCACCAAGAACTCTTGTTTGACCCAATCTTGGCGCCACCTTAGGAGGGTTTTGAGGATCTCTCATCTGATTGGATCAGATGATGTCATCCCATCAATCAGATTTAGATCTAATTGCTCAAAGGGCCATGATTGACTGAGATGATGTGGCACTGCATGGCGCAGCAGAGTCTATATAAACCCTATCTACGCCTAGATTTTTTTAAAAAAATGCTTCAACCTTTAGCCCATGCCACAAAGCCTCTCTTCCTCCTTCTCCATGCCACCCTTTGGTCCTCTCTCTCCTCTCCACGCCTAAGGGGTTTTGGGCATGAATAAGGTGCGATCCTAGCAAGTGAAAGGTGCTAGGAAAGGAAGAAGGCAGCACTGCTGCAAGAGACAATGATAGTTCTTCAAAAGGAGTTTTGAAGATCTTCAAGATTAGATATATATTTGATTTCTAGAGGATTGATTGAGAATAAGAAGATCTCTAGATCCTATCTAAGTGGATATCGGTAGAGGCCAGATGCTTGCGTGGCTACATCCAGAACCTCAGGCAAACATTGGGATCATCACAAGATAATTGGATTATCCAAAATAAAGGTATAATTAAATTAAATTAAAATTTTATTTTTATTATTAAATCAATAAGATTAGATCTGAGGAGTCTCAGATCTAATTAGGATCTCAGAGAAAAAATTTTTAAAATATCCCTCCTGATCCAATCAGATTTGAACGAACCTAGCCCAAAAAATAGGTTTTTTCTTTCATTAGATACTATACTGAGTAGCTTTAGGATAAGTGGGACTTATTGAAAAATGCATCCTAAAGTCAATCATCAACTTATTGATGGTTGAGCTACTTTATATTTATAATTGATTCATTAATAAATAAAATATATTTTTGACATTTTTTATCATAAGTATTCATCTTCTAACGAACTTCATTATTGTGATGAAGTCCTTAGGACTATTTAGCTTCGATAAAGAGAAGATTTATTGATTAGTTCTTAAATTTATTCACAACCAAATGATAGGCTGTTAATAAGGATGATAGCATCTATCGAGCATAGGTTACTGTATGCCATGTAGGTTGGTTGTCCTCTTAACCAAAGAGTGTGGAGACACAGGTATGGCCTATAGGTGAGATGTATAGGTACATTATCATTGAACGTGACCAACTCTAGAGCATTCTACTGTCAAAAGTATTTTTGATGGGATATAGGTATAAGTATCCCTATTGGCGCAAAATCTGATCATTGTCAGAGTCGAAGCTGGATTTGGATAGGACGAGGTTGTTGTCGAAACCTGCAAAATGAGTCTCGTCCAGAGTCTAGGGTGGTAGCTCTGGTAAGATCCTCTGATGATTAAGTCAGCTCTTTCAGCCAATAAAAAATGGAATATGTAGAGAGATTCTAATAGAGTTTTAAGGAAGAGAAGGAGAGCTTCAAGGAGAAAGCATATATGGAGGGTCTCTCATATGGATGGAGCTTGCAACAAACTAATAGTAACAGCCATAACTATCTGGTAGTAGACCATTCAGAGCCACGTGGAGTTTATTATAGAGGATAGTGTCTGTTGTCATGATGTGTTAGCTCGTTGGGGTCCAACGGTCGAAGCTCGGATGGAAGAGATTGATGATTCTTTTGGCTATATCGTGGATGAATGTTGAGGTCCTTTGGGGCTGCTGGATAGAGTTTGGAGGAAGTTTGACTATTTGGAGGAGTCTGTCTGAAGGAGAAATCTAGGAGGAGTTCGACTATTGGAAGAGTCCGACTGAAGGAGAAGTTCGATAGGAGTTCGACTATTAGAGGAGTCCGACTGGAGAGGAGTCTAAGAGGAATTCGATCATTGGAGGAGTCTGGCTGAAGGAGAAGCTTGGAAGGAGTTCAACTATTGGAGGAGTCTGGCTGAAGGAGAAGTTTGGGAGGAGTCTGGTTGAAGGAGAAGTTTGACTGAGAAGTTTGGGAGGAGTTCAACTATTGGAGGAGTCTGGCTGGGGGAGGAGTCTGGCTGAAGGAAAAGTTTAGGAGGAGTTCAACTGCTAGAGGAGTTTGATTGAAGGAGAAGTCTGTCTGAAGGAGTTCGACCATTGGAGGAGTCCAGCTGAAGGAGAAGCCCAGAAGGAGTTCAACTGTTGGAGGAGTCTAGCTAAAGGAGAAAGTTTAAGAGAAGTTCAATTATTGGAGGAGTCTGACTGGAAGAGGAGTTTAACTACTGGAGGAGGCCCGAGGTTTAACCATGGAGGCTGCTGCCAGACGGGATCCTTTTGAGATCAAGCATCCAGCCAAACTTTGGCAGGAGTGGGTTTATCCCCAACACTAGTCCCCCTACTCCCAAGTTTGAAGTTCAAGGAAAGGGAGTATCGAGTGTGACTGTCGAAGTCTCTTTCCATTTCCTACGCATGCTAGGATGAGGCATCTCTTGGTGCTTCTGCATCGATGTCGAAGCTTCATAAATTTGAGGCGACCTGAAGAGATGCCTTTGGAGCTCCGTGCCAAAACTCTGCCCAGGGCACGACATCATTATGGGCCTATCCACCATCAGTCTCTGCCATGATAAAGGGGGCACGCATTGGCCATAGGCTAGTTGAAGGGGATTCGCAATCATAACCGTCTAGAATCCTTAGGGCTATTTAACCCATTTCCTTCCCTTGAGTCGTTACCTCTCTTGAAATCTTCTTTCTCCTCTTCTTCTAGTTTTCTTTTCTCCACCGCACAAGAGCTTAGGCTTTCCCTTCCACTTCCTTTGATCCCAAGTGTTCTCCCATCTATCTTCTGTGGCCTTCATCGTCTCCCTACCTCTTCCAATCAACTTAGGTTAGCTTCGCTATCCTTTTCCGAGTTATTCCTGCATTCTCTGCTTTTTGCTCCTTAGGTCTCTTTGTAGAAATTTTTTGCGCTTTATTTTCTTAGCTTTTCAAGCATTTTTTATAGTTTTTCTTGGATCTAGATGTGCACCGAGGAATCTTTGTTGACTTGCTTGGAGAGTTTGGCTCCTCTAGCCTTAGCAAATCTATCTTCCAGGGAGGCTGAGCTTTCTGAGTTGCTGAAGGAGAAATCCTGATTTTTCGATCCAAGTTCGTTCAGATCTGATCAGATCAAGAGATATATTTTAAAATTTTTTCTCTTTGATTTGTATCAGATCTGGGATGTTTCAGATCTAATTCTTATTATTTTAATAAATAAAATAAAGTAAGGATAAATTAAATCAAATTTAATTTACTTGATTTGGGTAATCCTATTATCCTGTTGATGATCCTGTATGCAGCGGAAGGTTCTGGATCTAGCCATGCAAGCGCCTGGCCTCTACCGATATCCACTCGGGCTGGATCTGAAGATCCTCTTCTTCTCTATCACATCTCCAAAAATTAAATTTGGATCTGATCTGAAGGATCTTCAAAACTCCTTTTGAAGATCAGCAGTCGTCCTTTGCAGTAGTGCAGCCTTCTTGCTTTTAATCTCTTTTCTTTATCTGGATCGCACCAACCAAGCTCCAAAACTATTTTGGACGTGGAAAGGAGAGGGAGAAGAAGCTTTGGCATGGAGGAGGAGAGGAGAAAAAGCCTTGGGCATGGGGAATTCTGATTCAATAATCTCATGTAATTTGAGTTGGGCACAGGGTCTTATTTATAGACTGACTGTGATCCAACTTCTCTTCTTCCCAACCAATCATAGCCCTTTGTGAAATCAGATCTAAATCTGATTAGTGGGAATATAGTCCCTTGGATTCCTCCTTAGAGGGTGCCTAAGACCAATCAAACTGGATTCTTAGAAGAACTCTAATTGGAATCCAAAAGGGAGGTGGAGTCCTTGTCCAACAAGGACTCCAGGATGCCTCCAACTTGGGCGCACGCCTAGGGTGGCGTGCGCCCTCCTCCTTGCTAGGTTTTGGCAGGGGGACAGGTCCCCACCAGCTCTCCAATAGGTGTGTGACATGTGGTCAAAAGTCAAAGTGTCAATGGTCAATGTTTGACCAGTGAAAGGTAGACTTTTAACCAAAGTCAAAGAACAAGAAATGGCAGGTGACCAAAAATGGCAGGTAATGTCTTACAAAATAAGACAACCTTTTTTGACTTGGACTACCTCCAGTCAGACCATATGAAGGCCTCTGATTGAGCATAAACTCCTTTGGCTCAGACAGAACAACTTATTTATGATAGTAAAAGAAGAACGTTAGGTTCAATCGAGTGCTAGCACGATTTTCTTGAACCTAATTGAATCTCATTCAGATCAATTGAACTGGATCAGTTTAATTGATGATCACCAGATTCAAACCCTTATTTGTGTGACCCAGTTAGCTTCAGTTCTGTATGATAATGGAATATGTCATGATCTCTATCATCGACATCATTGAAACTCCTTTCGATGGATCAGAACTCTTCTGATTTGAACAGCTAGAATGATCGATCTTCTAAATCATTCTAATTGCTCCCAAAATCCATCAGTGACACCTAGCAGTATATGGTGGCAACCCATCAGAGCTGAATGCGAACCTCTTGGTGCAGCTACCTATGTGAGTCTTCTATCTTGATTCACTCGACCCTATCATATGATGATCGAGAGATGCGATGCTGTTTGTTAAGACGATGTTGTCGTTAAGACACCGTGTTTATCAGTTTAATCCGACTTCTTAAAATCATTGAAAATGCGTAGATAGTAGTGAGTCGGGTCGAATCCACAGGGAAGGTAGTGTTTTTAGATTTGAAATCTTTGATTTTTAAAAGAAAAAGAAAAAGAAGAGTTTTGAAATCAAAAGTGAAGTCGGAAAATAAAAAGCAAAAATTAAAAGATGCAGAAATTTAAACTTGGTACTAAGATCTACTAGTTAGATCTTAGCATCTACTTGCAAAAGCAATAATAATTAAAGTGCAGAAATTAAATTATAATAAAAATAAAAAGCAAGAAATTAAAATGCAAAAATAAAATTTTTATTAATTAAAATTTTAGAATTTAAATACATAAAAAAAGAAAAAAAATAAAATAAAATAGCCTGATCTCTGATCTTGGATCGGCATTGGCAGAAAGATGGTGTAGAAGCTCGGCTCTTCTTCTCGGCACCCGTTGCTTCGAAGCAGCCTTTAACCCATAGCCTGGCTTCGCCCTGTACCAAAGCTTCACCTTGATCGGAGATGTTGATTTTCTGATGGCCTGGGGTCCTTTTTATAGAGCTAGGAGGGCTGGATATTTTTTCTAAAGGCAATATGGGACTAATAGCCTTTGTAATCATAAAAATACAAAGAAATTTGGATAAAATTTGAATCAAAATAGCTCTGATATGACTCTGATAAATCTGATAAAATCCAGCCGTTCAACAGGAATCCAACGGTCCAAAAATCATCAAAATCGGATGCAGATAAGCTCAGATCGGGTCGGATTAAATTCTGGCCGTTGGATCGCGCTTGATCGAGGAAATCTGGCCGCAAATCGCGCTTCGGGAGTCTTGATCACCGCCGGCAGCATTCTGGACCGTCGGATCATCGCCTGGATCGAGCGCTGCCGTCCGATGGTGATCCGCGTGATGTTTGTATCTGAATAAAATTCGGAAGCAACCACAGCCGTCCGATCCTGACCGCAAACAACCACATCCGTCCGATCGCGCAATAACTGTTCCCATGGACCGCGTGGACCGGCCGCACCGCACACCGCAACCAATCAGCGCCGCTGTTGTCAGACGAAAAGACTAAATTACCCTTGTGAGCCGCGATAAATTTCTGTAGACCCTTAAGGGGTCTAGGTCCACCACGTGGCAATCTCTGATTCGCCGGAATTTGCTGAGCTGGCGGTCCACGCCTGGATCGTGGACCGGCTGATGGCTTCAACGGCTGAGTCGGCTTGATGGCTTGGCTTGGCTTGGTGGCTCGGCTTGCGGAGCCGGCTGAGCCGTTTTCTTTTTTTATTTAATTTTTATTTATTTTATATTTTTAAAAATTCATATCTTTTCCATTTTAGCTCCGTTTTACTTGAAATTTATTTCGTTGTGATCAAAAAAATGAGCTCTTTCTATTGATAATAAAATTTTATTTTTTAATTTTTATTATTTTTATTTTTTTATTATTTTTTAATTAATTTTTTAATTAATAAAAATATGAATTTTTCAAAAATTATATATAAATTGATTATTAATTCTTAAAAATTAATATAAATTAATTAATAAATTAATACTTTTATTGGTGAATTTATGATGTTTATCACACCCCCCAACTTAAGCTTTGCTCGTCCTCGAGTAAAGAAAGAATTTAGTTTTAAATACCTTTTAACTTTAGAGTTTCGAATTTTACCTAAGCAATTTTCAAAATGGCCATTGATATTCAGTAGAGCTTAAATGAGATATATCATTGGGGTATTAATACTTATCAATAGAAAAATTAAGTAAAGAACATTAAATTTTTCAGAACTTTTTCTAAATTATTCCACTTTTATCTCTGATTTGTCTAAACTTTCATATAGGCAGGTGTATTGCTACTTCCATCCTTCATTTATTAATTTTTATTTTCACATTGCCCACTTTTTGATGCGAATATCATTGCTTACTTAGGCAACGGGACCCGGTTACTCGGTGGGAAACCAATGTTTCTTTTTTTTTTTTTTTTTTTTTTTTTTTTTTTTTTTTTTTTTTTTAACGTTGTACCACTATTGAGTGTCTTAACTCCTTAAGCTTTCTATTTGATCCATGTAGCGAGTCTTGGGCCAATGACTCCCAAACCAGTTGGCTTTAGGGCACTAGGTATAGAATACCCCTCGGGCTTACTAGCTCGAATCAAATAGGCTACGAGTTAAGACTAGCTTTACAACGAGCTTCTTTGCCCTTCCCACCTTTTGACGCGAAACTCAATGCTTGCTTAGGCAAAGAGGCCCGGTTACTCAGTGAGAAGTACTTGGAAACTATTTTATTAAAATAAATTTTTATATGAAGAAACGTATAGTTACCCTACACAAGCCTATAAAAAGTAGACTTTTCTTTGATGCTAGTAAAAATAATTAGAAATGCTCCAAGAAAATTTTTTTTATGTTCTGGACTTAACTCTTTATTGAATTTTCTTAATACTTGATTCCTCAATATCTCATAGATTCTCTGATCTGTGTATCAATTTTCTTTTTAAAAATGCTTAGTTTTAATTCGATTCTTAAGCATAATCAAGTATCTAAATACTAAATACTAACTTTTTCGAGGACTTAAAATTTTAAAATTTTTATTTTTCTCTCCCCCCAACTTAATCGACATTGTCCTCAATGGAGAAGAAAAAATAAAGGATGTAATAAAAGAACATGGAAGAATACACCTAACTCAGTATTATATATTTTTATATTTATTTATTTTTTTTTTTATTTTTTTGGTCCAGCACATGCCTTTACAAATTTGAGCTCTCCCTCCAACTTATTCAAATTATCCTAAAAAGAAAATAAGATAAATTAGATAAAAACTAAATATTGGGTTGCCTCCCAACAAGCGCTAAGTTTACCGTCTTCAGCCAGACACAATGTAGCTCACTATCCTGTGTCGAATATTGGATTGACAAATTCCAATGGTTTTGGATTGCCAATCTCAGAAAGTTGATGTTGATTTTTAATCCCATTATTGATATATTCACTGTTAATTTTTGGGATATATTTTATGATTCCATTCTCAGACCCATGTTTATTAAGAATTACTCCTATTTGTTCTTCTAAAATGCTCATGAATGGAGTTTTAGGAGTTAAGTTTGATTCAATGGGTGCTGGAATGGTGACTAAAGGCGGTTTTAATTCTGGAGGTAAATTAATGTGATCCTGCTTAAACAACTCCATTGACATTTCATTACATGCCTTTTGATTTTTATAAGAAGAACCAGCTTCTAGGGTTGAAGGGAATAGGACATTAGGTTTATAAGTCTCGGGTAAATCATCTATTCTCTTTTCCCTTATTTCTATCTCATTTAAACTGGAACTAGCATCAGTACTAATTCCTGGCTTGGGTTCTTCTATGTGGTTAGTCTCAGTACTAACCAGTTCCTCTAAATTTTTCATTTTGGCTAGCATCAGTACTAGCCTCTCTCACCTGGTCTTGGTATGGGTCCATAAGAATCCTATAGCTTTTAAGTTCAGGAATTACTTTGGTATTCTCAAATTGGAAGATTCTTAGATGAAACATTAGATTGATAATTTAATCCAGGTGGTTGGTGGTCATTAGGTGGGTTATTTGAA
This sequence comes from Cocos nucifera, assembly GCA_006176705.1. NCBI lineage: Eukaryota > Viridiplantae > Streptophyta > Magnoliopsida > Arecales > Arecaceae > Cocos > Cocos nucifera. The sequence continues at coordinate 37,457 of QRFJ01007202.1, forward strand.
ATTGGTAGGTTCGGTAGTTGATCTAGTTCTCTCCTCATGTTAGACTCAACTAATTATCCTATTTGAGCTTCTAGTCTGGCGATAGATTGCTGTTGAGTTAGAATTAATTGTTGAAGTTGGTTAAATCTATCATCAGCTAGATTGGTCTGTTGAGGAGGTGGGTATGAAGGCTGATTATAATATGATGGCTGGTTAAACTGACTAGGCTGACCATTATTATAGGCATAATTTTGATAATTTTGCTCAAGTGAAATTTGGGTCTGAGCCTGAGTCTGTTGGGATGTCCAAGAAAAATTAAAGTTACTCCAATCTGAATTATATGAATTTGAAAATGGGATCATTAATCAATTTGGAGTATCCTTGAGTAGCTTGAACTTGTTCTTGGATAAAATATGGAAACTGTGCAGTCATAGGATATTCACTTACATGATGGGTTGGACTAGCACAGATTGAATAATTCTCCTGATAATTAGAAGATGATGTGAATTGTGAGGAGATTGTTGACCTAGGGTTAGGAGTTGATCTATTTTCTGATCAAGAAGGTCAACTTTATCTAATTTTTGGACTATTAGATTCATATTAGCCATTTGATTATTATGTTTAATGTGAATCAACCATTCAATTAAGTTCAACTAAATCAGAAAAAGCGATTTCCTACCATGCATGTATTAGTGTAACCCTAATGTATGGTTTAAAAATTTTTAGAATATTTTTTTTATTTATTATTATTATTATTATTTTATTATATTAAAAATTAATTTTTTTTAATTATTTTTATTTTTAATTTTAATTTAATTTAATTTAATTTAATTATTAATTTTTAGTTAGTTTAATTTTTATTTTATTTTATTTTATTTTATTTTTAGAGGAGAAAGGAGAAGAAAGAAAAGAAGAGTTCTAAAGAAGAGGTCCTAAGGAGTCCTAGAACTAAGAAGAAAGAGAAGAATTAGGTTTAATTAGGTTTAATGTTGGTTAGCAATCAAGTTGGTCAATCAATCCTGACTAAGGGTTATCCTAGATCTAGACAGCTCCTAACTGCCAAGGTCACCTTCAAGCCCTCCAAGTGTAGGATTAGCCAATCAACTAGCCAGGTAAGTGTAAGGTCGGTGGGAGTCCCCCCGTTGCTTGCCTTAGACACCAATTATGCTTGGCCAGGTAAGCGAACGGAACCAATTAGAAACCACCTTCCTTCGGGCCCAATCGTCCCTGAACCACTTTCCTAGACACCAGTCAAATTGACTTATCCTAACCCGGTTCAACTCTTAGGATTCCTTGTCCTATTGAGCTCGAGTTCCTAGGGTTGATGTCTAATTGATTTTAAAATTAAAGGCTTAGGTCAATGCAGGATGCTGGTTGGTTGTTTGTGGGCTAAGGAAGGGTGATCAAATCCCCACCTTATCTTGTTTAATTGGGTTGTGCCCTTAATTTGATTTAATATGAATATGCACGAAAAAAAAAAAATTCAATCAAAGGGTTTTATGCAATTTAAACTAGATGCATGCAACTAATTGAATTCTGAAAGGCTTACCTTGCCTCCAGCAATCACCAAAAAAAATAAAAATAAAAATAAAAATAAAAATAAAACTAATATGATGCATGCTCTAAACAGTTAGGATTTCTAATCTTATCATGAGGCTTTTAATTAGATTTAAATGAATATTTTTTTAAATTAATTTAAAAAAATAAAATAAATAAATAAATAAATAAATAAAAAGAAAAGAGGAACTAGGGTTAGGATTGATCTCACCAGGCAAAACTTCTGATTCTTTTTTTTTCTTTTTTTTTTTCCTGCAAAATAAATAAAAAAAATTAGTAAGCAAAATAAAAATTTTATTTATAATTTATTTATAGAAAAATCAAAGAGATCAAAAATTTAATATCCGTGCCTTCCCCGGCAACGGCGCCAAAAACTTGGTGCGTTTGCCAAAATTATTTTTAATAAATCAAAGAAATCAAAATCAAAAATCAAAAACCTTCCCCGGCAACGGCGCCAAAAACTTGATAGGAACGCGATGCTGTCGTTAAGACACCGTGTTTATCAGTTTAATCCGACTTCTTAAAATCATTGAAAATGCGTAGATAGTAGTGAGTCGGGTCGAATCCACAGGGAAGGTAGTGTTTTTAGATTTGAAATCTTTGATTTTTTAAAAGAAAAAGAAAAAGAATTTGAGTTTTGGGAATCAAAAGTGAAGTCGGAAAATTAAAAATAAAAATTAAAAGATGCAGGAATTTAAACTTGGTACTAAGATCTACTAGTTAGATCTTAGCATCTACTTGCAAAGCAATAATAATTAAAGTGCAGAAATTAAATTACAATAAAAATAAAAAGCAAGAAATTAAAATGCAAAAATAAAATTTTTATTAATTAAAATTTTAGAATTTAAATACATAAAATTTAAAAAGAAAAAAATAAAATAAAATAGCCTGATCTCTGATCTTGGATCGGCATTGGCAGAAAGATGGTGTAGAAGCTCGGCTCTTCTTCTCGGCACCCGTTGCTTCGAAGCAGCCTTTAACCCATAGCCTGGCTTCGCCCTGTACCAAAGCTTCACCTTGATCGGAGATGTTAATTTTCTGATGGCCTGGGGTCCTTTTTATAGAGCTAGGAGGGCTGGATATTTTTTCTAAAGGCAATATGGGACTAATAGCCTTTGTAATCATAAAAATATAAAGAAATTTGGATAAAATTTGAATCAAAATAGCTCTGATATGACTCTGATAAATCTGATAAAATCCAGCCGTTCAACAGGAATCCAACGGTCCAAAAATCATCAAAATCGGATGCAGATAAGCTCAGATCGGGTCGGATTAAATTCTGGCCGTTGGATCGCGCTTGATCGAGGAAATCTGGCCGCAAATCATGCTTCGGGAGTCTTGATCACCGCCGGCAGCGTTCTGGACCGTCGGATCATCGCCTGGATCGAGCGCTGCCGTCCGATGGTGATCCGCGTGATGTTTGTATCTGAATAAAATTCGGAAGCAACCACAGCCGTCCGATCCTGACCGCAAACAACCACATCCGTCCGATCGCGCAATAACTGTTCCCATGGACCGCGTGGACCGGCCGCACCGCACACCGCAACCAATCAGCGCCGCTGTTGTCAGACGAAAAGACTAAATTACCCTTGTGAGCCGCGATAAATTTCTGTAGACCCTTAAGGGGTCTAGGTCCACCACGTGGCAATCTCTGATTCGCCGGAATTTGCTGAGCTGGCGGTCCACGCCTAGATCGTGGACCGGCTGATGGCTTCAACGGCTGAGTCGGCTTGATGGCTTGGCTTGGCTTGGTGGCTCGGCTTACGGAGCCGGCTGAGCCGTTTTCTTTTTTTTTATTTAATTTTTATTTATTTTATATTTTTAAAAATTCATATCTTTTTCCATTTTAGCTCCGTTTTACTTGAAATTTATTTCGTTGTGATCAAGAAAAATGAGCTCTTTCTATTGATAATAAAATTTTATTTTTTAATTTTTATTTTTTATTTTTTTATTATTTTTTAATTAATTTTTTAATTAATAAAAATATGAATTTTTCAAAAATTATATATAAATTGATTATTAATTCTTAAAAATTAATATCAATTAATTGATAAATTAATACTTTTATTGGTGAATTTATGATGTTTATCTTTGATTAATGATGCTTATAAATTTTACTTTTATTGATGAATTTATGATGCAATAAGGAGGATGTCATCCACGTACAATACGAGGAAGACAATAGCGCTCCCACTGACCTTTTTAAAAACACATGGTTTCCTCATTTTTGATGAAACCAAACTTTTTGATCACATCATTGAAACGAGTGTTCCAGCTTCCGAGATGCTTGCTTAAGTCCATATATGGACCTTTGCAGCTTGCATACCTTGTGATCAGTATCACTGGATGTGAAACCTAGCGGCTGTTCCATATAGATATCTTCCTCAAGATATCCATTTAAGAACATCATTTTCACGTCCATTTGCCATATTTCATAATCGAAATAGGCTGCAATGGCAAGCAATGTGCGGATGGATTTTAGCATAGCCACTGGCAAAAAGGTATCCTGATAGTCAATGCCTTCGCATTGACTATAACCTTTTGCCACTAGTCTAGCCTTGAATGTCTCCACATTCCCATCTGCACCAATCTTTCTCTTGAAGATCCATTTACACCCAATAGGTACTATACCTTCTGGTGGATCTACCAAGGTCCAGACTTGGTTTGAGTGCATCGAGTCAATTTCTGACTGCATTGCCTCTAGCCATTTCTCAGAGTCGATATCTGATATCGCCTCGTTGTAGGTTTTGGGATCATCACCATGAGCACCATTACCTACGAGGAATATTTTCTCTACTTTCTCTGAAATAATACCTAAGTATCTCTCAGGGGACGGAAAAACTCTTTTCCGATCTACGAGGTGGAGGAGGTAGTGTTCTTATTGGCTCAACCTGATTTGGTTCCAATTGGTCCTTAGCTCGTTGTACTTGTGAGACTTTCTCATCAAGCTTGATCTGCTTTCCAATGCCGCTATCTTGAATAAA